>JAYJMB010052797.1:0-28619 GCA_036873735.1 Pouteria campechiana
AACCACAAAAGAATCATAGAAGATGAGCTAGCTATATAGAAATGCAATAGAAGAAATCTAGCACTGCATAGAAGCCTAACATAACAAGGATAGAATACACAGAAGTAAGTCAGAAGCAAATCAGAATTAATATTATGATACACAGAAGTAAGTTAGAAGCAACATTACTAAGCACAGAAGCAAACCAGAAGCAATATTAAGATGCACATAAGTAAATTAGAAACAACATAACGATGCACAAAAGCAACTCAGAAGGACTATTCTACTATACAAAAGCAACTCAAGAGGAACACATCAATACACAGAAGCAATTTAGAAGAAACTTCGGCCACACAAAAGCAACTCAAAAGGAAACTCAAGTGATCAGAACTATATTAGAAGAATTTTCTTTAAGTAATAGAAGCAACGCAGAAGCAAAAAGCATTATGCAGAAGTAATGAAGAATCTATCAAAGTACACAGAAGTGGTGCTAATCTTGCATAATCAAGTCAAAAGAAATATTAGAACATGATCAATTCAACATGATTTCATAAAGAGATACAGAAGTGAGGATCAAGCTTCATAAGTGTACTAGAAGATACATAGAAGTTATTCAGAAGACACATAGATGACTGTTGAAGAATAAGACAATTTATAGAAACCCTAAAGTGGAAATTGCCAAAAATCTACTAACTACAAAAGTACCACAGAACCACTTCAGAAGTTTTGTTAAGGCATAAACCGAAGCACAAAAGTTCTGAGCACTCTACTTAGAATCTCTAAATTCTGACAATGCATAGAAGTCATCACCAAACCTACTTAACTTGTTTAAAAATGATGTCAAAGGTTGCAATAGCTAAAAATTCAAATCCTATATAAATAGGATTAAGAAAACAACTACAATAACTAAGAGATTACACTGAAAATCATTGTTTTGATTAAGAGAAGAGCACTCACAGCTTTCCATCATTCAACTCCATCTGCTATGTCACTGCCAAAGCTTTTAAAATCTTCAAGATCAGATCTACATTAACTTCAAAAGGAGTTTGAATCTGATCTCATTGCTTACTTTACTCTTTCAATTAAGCTTTAACTTACATACATATTAGCCTAAAATAAGAGGCAATGTTATTTTATACTTTACATTGAAAAACCAATGTTAGTTGGTAAGCTCTATAAAACTAACTATTTGTAAGAGTTTCTAGTGAACTTGGAAAACCAGTAAGTTAGTAAGCTTGAAAACCAATGTGTAAAGAGTTTCTGGTAAACCTAAAAAACCAGTGAGTTGTTAATGAGTTTGTAAAATAACAAGTGTTATAGTAGAACCTAAGTTTAGTAAAGAAGACTAACTTAGAAAAGTGGAATAGGAAACCAGGAAGGGCTGAACCACTATAAAAATACTATGTATGTGTTGTAAGTCATTCTCTTTCTCATTTTAAGCATACATAGTTATTTATTGACCAAAATTTTAGAAGCTCAATTCACCCCCACTCTTGAGCTACCAGTCAATAAGAGACCAACAAGTGATATTAGAGCAAGTTTCACTAAGTTAATTTTAAAAAACCAGCATATTAACTTGTGAAGAGATTCAAATGGCTTGTTTGTTCCACAACACATCTGTAGAAGTTCAATCCACTTCTAGACCCCTACTTTTTGATGGTAGCAATTATGGGTATTGAAAGATGAGAATAGAAAAATTTTTAACTACCACAAATTACCAATTATGGCTTATAGTTAAGAATGGTAAGAATCTCACAAACATAGAAGATAATTACACTCCAGAAAATATACAAGCAGTAGAATGTGATGCTAAGAGAAAGAACTGCCTCTGTTATGCTTTAACCTCTTTTGAGTTTGAAAAGATTTTTGTATGTGACTCAGCCAAAGAAATCTGGGATAAGCTCCAAGTAGCACATGAGGGTACAAATCAGGTAAAAGAAACTAAAATAAATATTCTAGTGTAGGAATATGAAGCCTTCTCCATAAAAGAATCAGAAAACATCTCCGAAATGTTTGTAAGGTTTTAGAAAATCACCAATGGACTAAAGATCTTAGGAGAAAAATATGAAGAGCCCAAGTTAGTCAAGAAAAAAATTAAGATCTCTACCTAAATTCTAGATGCCTAAGGTAACTACTATATAGGAAGCTAAGGATCTAAGTCAAATGAAAGTAGAAGAACTCATGGGATCACTTATGACCCATGAAGTCTTAATGAAACAAAAGGTTCTAGATTGAATTCAAAGATAAGAAGGTCACTCTACAAGCTAAATCAGAAAATGAAGAATCTTCAGAAGAAAACTCAGCTAGTGAAGATGATGAGGAAATGGCAATGATAACCAAAAGATTCAGAAATATGATTAGAAAGAAGAAATTTGGAAACAACTTTAAAAATAATAACAAGAGCAAGGAGAAAAAGAAGGAGATTCCAATATGTTACAACTGCAACAAATCTTGACACATGAGATTTGATTGTCTAGAACTAGACAACAAGAAAAGGTATAATTCTTACTTTGATAAAAAGAATACTTCTAACAATAGAAAATTTGAAAAGGAGAAGAAAGCAATGGCTACATGGGAAATGCTGAAAAACATGATGAAAGAAAGTTTGAGTGAAGCAAAAGAAGAAAATAAAGCTCAATTCACCTCACTTAACCCCAAAGAAAAGGATCAGGAGGAGCATCATATAGGAATAAGCTTCATAGCTATTCATGAAGATGAGGTAAATTCAAAAACCGAAACTTCTAATTTAGAAGAATTACTAGATGAATTATACTCAGATTTTAAAAATTTAAAAGCTAAATATAAAGAAACTAAAAGAGAATTAGAAAGAAAATTTATGAATATTCTAAGATAAAAAAATAAGAAAATGATCAACTCAAGACCAACATTAACATAGAACTCGAGAAAACAAAAGTAGAAAATCATGCTCTTAGAAAAACATTAACTTCTACACTATTTAAACTAAAAACAAAGAAAAGTAAAGATAGCCATAGAAAGAAAACTACAAATTTTGGAAGAAAATTAGAACCCAAACAAAACTAAATTTGGGTACCAAAAACTATTGCTAACTTAATGAATACATCAATATCAATAGATAATTATTTCGCAGCATCTAAAAAGCTATGGGTACCAAAATATTTTGCTATTAACCTACCTAGACCCATTCCTAAATGGGTACAAAACATTATAGCTTAATTTTATTGTTACAAGTATGCTTGGAAGTAGCAAATGGTATATTGATAGTTGTTACTCAAGACACATGACAGAAGAGAAGGAGCTATTCATAGAATTAAAGGCTAAAAATGGAGGAACAGTTACCTTTGGAGATAATGAAAAAGGTAGTGGTTAGGATTGGTAAGATTAGCCAACCTCCCTCTATTACTAGTTCAAATGTTTTACTAGTAGAAGGATTAAAACACAATCTACTAAGTGTTAGTCAATTTTGTGATAATGGATGCAAGGTTGTGTTTGAATCTCATATATGTTCTGTAATAGATAGTTCAAATTCAGTTGTAGTACTTGGTAAAAGATGTGGAAATATGTACTTGGTAGATTTAAATGATATCCAAACAAAATGTCTTATTACAAATAATGAAGAATCCCATTGTGGCATAGAAGACTAGAACATGCCAACAAATTCATGATTGAAAAACTATATAACAAAGATCTTGTAGTTAGCTTACCCAAACTGAAATTTGACCAAAATGAATTATGCGATGCTTGCTTGAAAGGAAAGTAAGTTAGAGAATCATTCAAATCAAAGAAAGAAGTATACAGAACCAAACCACTTCAATTGCTATACATGGATTCATTGGACCAACAAGAACTAGAAGTCTTGAAGGGAAATATTATGCATATGTCATTGTAGATAACTATTTTAGATTCACCTGGAAATGTTTCTTACTTCTAAAGATAAGACTTTTTCATTCTTTGAAACATTTACCAAATGTGTACAGAATGAACAAAATTTTCATATAGTAGCCATAAGAAGTGATCATGGAGGAGAATTTGAAAACCAAAAATGCACTACTTTCTATGAAGGCAATGAAATTTTACACACATTTTCTACACCAAGAACACTTCAACAAAATGGAGTAGTTGAAAGGAAAAATAGATCATTGCAAGAGATGGCAAGGACAATGTTGAGTGAATATGACTTACGTCAATACTTTTGGGCTGAAGCAATGAATACTTCATACTACAACATTAATAGAATTTATACCAGATCTATACTCAATATAACCCCATATGAATTATATTATGACAGAAAAATAAACATCTTTCATTTCCACACCTTTGGTTGCAAATGTTTTATTCTTAACAATGGAAAAGAAAATTTTGGCAAATTTGATAGCAATTTTGATGAAGGTATTTTCGTTGGTTATTCCATTGTTAGTAAAGCATTTAGAGTCTACAAACTGAAAAACAACACTGTAGATGAGTTCATTCATGTAAAATTTGATGAAAGTACTAACCCTTCTAGAAAGATGAGTGATTTTGATGGTGAGATAGGAGAACTTACCATTTATATGGAGAAAATAAAAATACAAGGTGAAGACAAAGATTCTTCACAAACAAAAATACACAAAGATGAAGAAGAAAAAGATGATGGACCATTCATCAATGAGGTAAATGATGAAGGTAAGAATACTCTTCCAAAAGATTGTTGATTCATGCATGATCATCCTAAAAAATCAAATAATTGGTGATGTTTATGATAACGTAAGAACTAAATCTTCATATCATCAAGTATGTGGTAACTTTGCTTTTATTCTCAAATTGAACCAACTTGCATAGATCAAGTTTTAGAAGATGAAAATTGGATAATAGTCATGCAAGAGGAGTTAGATTAATTCAAACATAACAATGTATGAAAACTTGTGCCAAGACCTAATCATCAATCAGTAATAGGAACTAAATGGGTTTTTAGGGACAAATTAGATGAATATGGAATACTAATAAGAAATAAAGCAAGACTAGTAGCAAAAGGATACTATCAAGAGGAAGGGATAGACTTTGAAGAATCATATGCTCCTATTGCCAGAATTGAAGTTATTAGAATGTTATTAGCATTTGCATCTTTCATGAACTTCAAGTTTTATCAAATGGATGTTAAAAGTGAATTTTTAAATGGTTTTATAAATGAAGAAATTTATATAGAATAACCTCCTAGGTTTGAAGATCCTTATGATTTAGACCATGTCTTCAAACTCAAGAAATCTCTCTATGGATTGAAGCAAGCTCCTAGAGCATGGTATGAGAGATTAAGTAAATTCTTAATAGAAAAAGGGTTTACAAGAGGTAAAGTAGATACTACACTATTTATCAAGCATGACAAAAATAATATTCTAATTGTTCAAATTTATGTAAATGATATTATATTTGATGCAACTAATGATAAATTATGTCAAGACTTTCTATAGTGATGCATGAAGAATTTGAGATGAGTTTAATGGGTGAGATGAACTTCTGTTTAGAACTTCAAGTAAAACAGGTGAAGGAAGGAATCTTTATCCACCAAACAAAATACACTAGAGAACTACTCAACAAATTTTCTCTAGAAGAAGGAAAGCCATTAGCCACACTAATGACCACATCCATCAAAATGGATAAGGATGAAAAAAGTTAATCTATTTGTCAAAAATTGTACTAACGCATGATAGGATCGCTTCTATACTTAACTACGAGTAGACCAGACATTATGTTTAGTGTATGCATGTGTGCACGATTTCAGTTAGATCCTAAAGAATCACATCTAATTACTATTAAAAGAATATTTAGATACCTTTTAGATACTCCAAATCATGGATTAAGGTATCCAAAAGGTTCAAACTTTGAATTAGTGGGGTACTCGGCCTCAAACTTTGTCCGATACAAAGTACACAGAAAAAGTACCTCTGGAACTTGTTAATTTCTTGGAAGCATGATCATATCATGGTTTTCAAGGAAACAAACTTCTATAGCATTATCAACTACCAAAGCTGAATATGTAGCTATAGGTAGTTGTTGTGCATAAATTTTATGGATGAAATAGCAATTGAATGATTATGGAATAACATATGTTGACACTCCTATTAGATGTGACAATACTAGTGCAATAAATTTGACTAAGAACCCTATACTACATTCAAGAACAAAACACATAGAGGTCAGACATTATTTCATTAGAGATCATGTACAAAATCATGATATCCGTTTAGAATATGTACCAACTAAAAATTAGTTAGTAGACATTTTTACAAAACCTCTCCCAGAAGATAGATTCTGCAAATTTAGAAGAGAACTCAATGTAATAGATCCATGCTCATAAAATACATATTTAATCCTAATGTTTAAATGCCTAAAAATACTTATAAATATTAAATAAATTGATTGAGAAGTATGACAGAAGTAGCAAAAATTTCTAAATATATATTAAAGTGCTTCATAAGTGACACAGAAACTCTGTTAAACCATTTAACGCACGTCAGGAGTCACATAGAAGTTCTGTAACACTCACTCAGAACTTCTGTCACATGGTTCTGTTGAAAATCGTACTTTTGCATGCCTGACTGAAACCTATTCCATAGAAATTCTAAGATCATGAACACAGAAGTTCTGTTGAACTTCTATTCCACATAGAACATTTTCTCTCATGTTCCACCTCTACGCAAGGTACACAAAACCTCTGAGGATATTAGCTCAGAACCTTTGTGTAAGTAATGTATCGCACAAAACTTCTGTTTAACCTCAAGAGAAGCTTTGATTCCATTAAAACCCTAAGCTCAGAATTTCTACATCACTATATCATTCCTCTAAGCTTGTTCCACAAAAAGGCAATTCAAAATCTTTTCTTCTTTCACATTTTCCCTCCATTCACCTACTCCCATCTTGTTCACACTAGAGATTTTTCATCTTCAGACCTTTGGAGAACTCCTCTTTTCTACCTCCTAAGTCAAGAATTTTAGTTGTTACTATAATGGCAAGAACAAAAAGGGCTAGTAAGCAAGTAGAAGTCTCTCATTCTGAAGAAAGAAGAATGACAGAGGAAGAAACACCAAGAAAAAGGAGAAGAATGGAAGATTATGTTCTTAAGGTAATCTTTAATAGCAACTCCTTCACTTATAATAAGTTTGGTAAATAGTTCAAAGGTAGCAAGATGGTAAAAGGAAGAGCATTTGATTTCAAAGCATCTAGAGAGAATGGGTTGAATCTTGAAGTAACAAATTGGATCATATTCCAAGGTGGGAAAGTTTCATGGGCTACAAGGATAAGTCATACATTAGACTGATTCAAGTCCTTGTTGCAAATTTCAACTACAACACCAGGAAGTCACGGATAGGAAAGATAAAGATAGATCTATCTTTAAAGAATATTAAAAATATGTTTAATATTCCTGAGATAGAAAATCAAGAGATTGATCGGCCATCAACCAGGACTACTCTATTTTCAGATTTAGTTGAAGTAGAAATCAAAGAAAGTGCAACCTACTTACATGTCAGCCATTTGAATTTGGATTTTAAGTTAGCTCCTATGTTAATTTATAACAACATATATCCCAAGATAGGAGGCACTGATCAAATTTTTGAGAAAAAAGCCAAAATCTTGTGGGCATTGAAGCATAAGAAGAAATTAGATTTGGCTCAAATAATAGCTAATCAGTTTTACTTGGTAAAGACTTCCACCAAGTATTATCTGCCTTATAGGATGCTCATGAGCAAGAACATGAAAATAGCAAATGTGGACCTCTCCAAGGAAGATGGAGAAGACTACATGGTAAGAGAAGAAATTAACAAAGAAAAAGTGAAGAGAATTGGCTTCAAGCTGACTCCACGAGGGTGAATCCCCCAAAAGCCAAGAAAATAAGAAAAAATAAAAAGAATAGAAATTGGAGAAGAAGGAAGAAGGCAAGAAACTATGGAAGAGCCAACAAGAGAGGAAGCCACAGAAAGGAATGAGAAAGAAATGGAAATAGAAGATAGAGAAGAGAGTATAGTAGTTGTACCCTTTAGACCATCTCAAACTTAATCTCAATCCTCCATTCCTCCACCAACATTAACCACTTCAATTCCCACTTCACAACAAATTCCACAGCACCTAGAGGAGAGATTATTCATGATGGAACACTTTTTGCAAACCTTAACTCTCCAGATGAATAGATTGGATCATAACCTTTCCACTGCCATGTCTTCTATGATCCTAAGAGTTAATAAGATTGACTAGTGACTAGATTCTTTATAAGCTCTAGCAGAATCATTCAAAGGTCAAACCTATCATTCCCATTTCACTCCACCTCAAACCCACTTCTCTCCACCTCCAACTCATTTTTCTTCACCTTCACAACATTTCTCTCCACCCAAACAAACTCTCCAATTACATTGATGTCTTCCCCCTCACTATCTCCACATCCATCATCCCCCATAATTCCAGAGGTTGCTCAACTTGTGAGCCAACCTACTGATGTCACTTCCTCCACTCCTCCAATACAGCCATCATCATCAGTTACAACAAATGGGGCCCCATCATTGCCAAAGGATTATCTTACCAATCCTCATAGGGCTATTGTCAGACATGGGAAGTATCCCATCATAGTGACTTTACCTAGAGTTTATTTTCTTCCTCCAAGACCATCCATCCTTTTGGACTGGGATTTGATGGATCTCATTCTATCAGGAGAAGTAATTCCTAAACGAATTGAGGAAATTCCACCAGAATGGGACAACCCTCTAAATCGTCCAGCAAATTTCAGACCTTCTCCAGAATGTTCATGTCCTCCCTCTCCACCAAAAACCCCTCCACATCCTCCTCAAAAATCAAAAGAAGAAAGTCGTGACATTTCTCTTCGCATTTATCATCCATTTAGACTCACATATTCTGAATTCTTTCCTCAATCAAAAATAAACTCTAACATTGCAAGAATGTTCATAGCCCATAATCTTTTCATTCATCCTTCTACACTTCCATTTTCATAAATCACAGATCAGAGTACACTTCCCAGAATCATGCTGATCCTTGATCCCCCTTTCACACTCAAGGGTCATGAAATCAATATTCCTCAGTTAGCTTCCTTTAAAGATACATACACTAAGAATCTTCTTCAGATGCTTCCAGCATCAAGACACACTAGAACAGCGTTTCCATCTCCCTTCAATAACATCTTAATAACTGAGGAAGAACACTTGTTCTATTCTACAAGAAATTTGCAAGCTAATCCTAATAATCTTCCACTCCCTTATCCTCGGCTTGCTAATCCATCTATTTCTTAGAAAATATAGATCAATTCTTTAAAAGCACCACCCACTCCAAAACCCAAAACATCACTCTCTCCAAAGAAAGCTAGAAAACCAACCTAAAAACTACCTACGATGTCAAGGACAACTGGAAAACCTCCTACTATCCCAAAACCAAAACCACTACTAAAACCATCAATCTCCACAACTTCATCTCAGCCATCTACTTCCAAACATAAAAGGAAGCCTAGAATTCCACCTCCCAAAGAACACAAAAAGGCCCTTCTTGAAAGGATAACCATATACTATTAGGAATACTCTGCAAGGATGAATGCCAACACAAAACATCTTTAAAGGACTTCATCCAGTCTTTCCTGAACTTCTAGACCCAGAATTTCGAAACCGCATTGATTTCATCCATGTTCATAGCTGTGGAACAACTACATATGCTCATTAAGCCCCCACTACAATTCCAAAAGATCCCACTTTCATTCCTTATCCTCCTCCTAAGAAAACAAATTCTAAACCCAAGTCATCACCCACAAAACCTTCAACCTCAACCACTAAAAAAACTCCCACTCTCTTTTCTGATAATCCACATTTCTTCCCTCTCACATACACAAAAAAAGGAACTAACTGCTACGCTTAAAACTCACATATTTTTATTTTAAATTTAGTCATCTCTTATGTGCTATCTCTGAGTATTAAATTTATTTTCTGTTGTGTTGTTGAATCTCTGCTATGTAATTTTTTTAAACTTTTGCTATGTAATTTTTTATTCCATGAAGTTCTATCTTAATGATATAATTATTTTGTCTTTGCTACATTCTTTTTTATTACGACAAAAAGGGGGAGAAAAATAAAGAAAAAGTAAGAAAGAATATGAAGTTTTTAGAGCACAAAGACCACATACTAGGGGGAGCTCACCCATGCAACGGGAGCATGCTACATGCATTACATATTCTAAAAATTTTTTAAAAGGTTATCACTCAAATGTTTTGTCATCGTCAAAAAGGGGAAGAATGATAAGTCTAACCCCTTTACTAAGCTTTATTTTGATGATGAATGAGAGTAAATAACTTAGTTTTGATGCTGAACAAACAAGTGAGTGAAGAATAAAGGTACTAATAAATGACTTTCTAAGTGTTGCAGCATTAGTATAAAAAATAGATTAAGGAAAGTATTAAAGGAATGCTCAAATAAAAAGATATTCAAAAGGCACATGAAAGCATTTCAGAACTTATCTTTAAGTCAAGCATGAAAAGATCAAAGTTTAGCTACAAAATCAAACTTAATCAAAAGCAATCAGATGCAACTCAGAACCAAATCAGAAGCGACAAGAACTTCTTCAGAAGCAAAATAAAAAATTAGAAGAACCACAGAAGAAGCATAGAAGATGAGTTAGCTATATAAAAACATGAAAGAAGAAATCTAGCACTGCACAGAATAAGGATAGAATATATAGAAGTAAGTCAGAAGCAGCATTACTAAGCACAAAAACAAATTAGAATCAATATTATGATACACAAAAGTAAGTCAGAAGCAATATTACTAAGCACAGAAGCAACATTACTAAGCACACAAGCAAACTAGAAACAATATTAAGATGCACAGAAGTAAATCAAAAATAATAGAATGATGCACAAAAGTCACTCAGAAGGACTATTCTACTATACAAAAGCAACTCAAGAGGAACAAATCAATGCACAGAAGCAAGTCAAAAGGAACTTCGGTCACATAGAAGCAACTCAGAAGAAAACTCAAGTGACTAGAACTATATCAGAAGAATTTTCTTTAAGTAATAGAAGCAACACATAAGCAAAAAGTATTATGCAGAAGTAATGAAGAATCTATCAAAGTACATAGAAGCAGTGCAGAAATCATGCAGAATCAAGTCAAAAGAAATATCAGAGACATGATCAATTTCATATGATTTCATAAAGAGATACAGAAGTAAAGATCAAGCTTCATAAGTGAACTAAAAGATACATAGAAGTTGTTTAGAAGACACATAGATGACCATTGAAGAATAAGACAATGGATAGAAACCTTGAGGAGGAAACTGCCAAAAATCGACTAATTATAGAAGTACCATAAAACCACTTCAGAAGTTTTGTTAAGGCATAAACCGAAGCACAAAAGTTCCAAGCACTCTATTCAAAATCTTTGAATTCTAACAATGCATAAAAATCATCACCAAACTTGCCTAACTTGTTTGAAAATGATGCCAAAGGTTGCAACGGCTAAAAATTTAAATCCTACATAAAAAGGATTATGAAAACAACTACAATAACTAAGAGAAGAGTAGTCATAGCTTTTGATCATTCAACTCCATCTGCTATGTCACTGCCAAAGCTTTCAGAATCTTCAACATCAGATCTACATCAAATTCAAAAGGAGTTTGAATTTGATCTCATTGCTTACTTTACTCTTTCAATTAACCTTTAGCTTTCATACATATTAGCCTAAAATAATAGGCATTGTTAGTGTACACTTTACATTGAAAAACCAGTGAGTTGGTTGGTAAGATCTATAAAACCAACTGTTTGTAAGAGTTCCTAGTGAACTTGGAAGACTAGTAAGTTAGTTGATAAGCTTGAAAAACAACATGTAAAGAGTTTTTGGTGAACCTGAACAACTAATGAGTTGTTGGTGAGTTTGTAAAAATAACAAGTGTTATAGTGGAACCTAAGTTCAGTAAAGAAGACTAACTCAGAGAAGTGGAGTAGGAACTCAGGAAGGGCCGAACCATTATAAAAATACTATGTATGTGTTACAAGTCATTCTCTTTCTCATTATAAGCACACATAGTTATTTATTAGACAAAATTTTTAGAATCTCAATTCATCACTCCTCTTGAGCTACCAGCCGGTAAGGGACCAATAGGTAACCTAAGCAAATATCGAATTTCAAATGTTTAAAGTTACAAACTCAGAGTTTTGAAGTAGGATATGCTTGAAATGATTGGAATTTAACACATATCAAGGTGCTAAAGTTACTACTTCAAAATTCAGAAATAAGCAAAATTTTGAAAAACTGCATCATTCTCATCTCAAAGGTCTAAAGTTTTATGTTCAGAATTTCAAAATAGTCTTTTGCAAAGAATTATCATTCTTTAGAAGTTTGAAAATTGTTTTAAAAATTTTGAAGTTGGTAAAAAAATTCAAAATTTTGAAACCAAGAGGTTTCAGATAAATGTATTATTTTATAAACATATTCAAAGTGCATTTCATTCCTCTGTACTGATTCTCTTAGCCTTTTTTCAATTTTAAAAGTAGGAAATTCTACTCGAATATGTTATAAATGGTGAATTAATGTAGTTATGCTAAGAAAATATTGAATTTCAGAAGTCTAAAGTTATGACGTCAGAGTTCTTAAGTAGGAAATGATTAAAATGATTGGAATGTTACGCATATCAGAGTACTGAAGTTATTACTTCAGAATTCCAAAATAGGCTAAGTTTTTAAAAATGCATCCTACGCATCTTAAAGGTCTAAAGTTTTATTATCAGACTTCTAAAATAGTCTTTTTCTTAGAATTATCGTTCTTTAGAAGTTTGAAAACCGTTTTAAATCTTCTTAAGGCTAAAAAATAATCAAATTTATGAAACATTGAGGATTCAAAAAAATGAATTATTTTACAAATGCATTAAGAGTTCATTTCATTCCTCTAGTTGATTCTCTTGGCCTTTTCATGGTTTTTAAGCAAAGATATTATATCTAAACATATTGTAAATGGTGAATTAAAGTATGTAAGCTAAGAAATTCTTGAATTTTAGAAGTTTAAAGTTATGACCTCAGAGTTCAGAAGTAGGAAATGTTTGAAATGAATGAAATGTAATGTGTATCTAAGTACAGAAGTTATTACTTTGAATTCTAAAATAGGATAAATTTGGATAAATTTTGTCCTACACATTTAAGAGGTCTAAAGTTTTACATTTAGACTGTTGAAATAGTCTTTTACTGAGAATGGATGATCTTCAGAAGTCTGAAAAATGTTTTCAAAGTCTTGAAGTTGGCAAAATAATTAAAATGTTTTGGGTTTAGACTGCTAAAATAGTCTTTACCTAAGAATTGTCACTCCTAAGAAGTCTAATAACCATTTTAAAACTTCTGAAGTGTGAAAAAAATTAGAAATATTAAACTTTGAGGATTTAGAAAAATGTATTATTTAACAAATGCATTCGAAGTGTATTTCATTCCTTCGGAGGATTCTCTTATCCTTTCCCAATTTTAAAAGAAAGAAATTCTACTCAAACATATCATAAATTTTGAATTAATATAGGCAAGTTAAGAAAATTTGGAATTTCAAAAGTCTGATGTTACGACCTCAAAGTTCTTAAGTAGGCAATGTTTGAAATGATTGGAATGTAATGCATATTTGAGTATGCTAAAGTTATTAAGTCAGAATTCTTAAATAGGATAAATTTGGATAAATTCCATCTTATGCATTTAAGAGGTCTAAAGTTTTAGGTTTAGGCTACTAAAATAATCTTTTGTTAAGAATTATCATTCTTCAGAAGTCTGAAAATCTTTTTAAAATTTTGAAGTTGGCAAAAAATTTAGATTTTTGAAAATATGAGGATTTATGAAAAATGTATTATTTTACAAATGTATTCAAAGGGAATTTCATTCCTCTGGATGATTCTCTTGTCCTTTTCCCAGTTTTAAAGGCAAAAAAATTATACTCAAACATTTCATAAATTGTGAATTACTATAGGTAAGTGAAGAAAATCACGAATTTCTGAAGTCTGAAGTTATGACCTCTTATTTATTAAGTAGGCAATGTTTGAAATGATGTAATGTGAGCATATACATGTGCTTGAGTTATAACTTCATAATTCAAAAATTGTTTTAAAGCAACGATATTGTACCCAAAGGTATTGTAAATGATGAAATAAAGTATTTAAGCTAAGAAATTCTTGAATTTCAAAAGTTTGAAGTTACAACCTTAGAGTTCTAAAGTTGGCAATGTTTGAAATGAATTGAATGTAACATGTATAAGAGTGCTAAAGTTATTATGTCAAAATTCTGAAATGGGCTCAATTTGGATAAATTGCATCCTTTACATTTAAGAGGTCTAAAGTTCTATGTTTGGTCTACTAAAATAGTCTTTTGCCGAATATTATTATTCTTCAAAAGTCTAAAAACCTTTTTCAAAGTTCTAAAGGGTACTAAAAGGAATCAGATTTTAGATATACGAGGATTTAGAAAAAATATATAATTTTACAAATATATTTAGAGTGCATTTCATTCCTCTTAATTATTCTCTTGGCCTTTTCCTAATTTTAAAGGTAAGAAATTCTACTCAAACATATTGTAAATGGTGAATTAATGTAGGTAAGCTAAAAAAATATCAAACATCAAAGTTTGAAGTTAAAAGCTTAGAGTTCTTTAAGTAGGAAATGTTTGAAATGATTGGTGTATAATGAGTATCAAAGTGCTAAAGTTAGTACTTAAGAATTCTGAAATAGGTTAAATTTGAAAAATTTGCATTCAACTCGTTTCAATGGCCTAAAGTTTAATGTTAAGACTTATTCAATAGGCTTTTACTAAGAATTGTAGATCTTCCAAAATGTGAAAATCATTTTAAAATTTATAAAGTTGGCCAAAAAATGAGATTTCTGAAACTTTGAGGATTCAAAAAAATTGTATTATTTTACAAATGAATTCGAAGTGTATTTTATTTCTCTAGATGATTCTCATGGCCTTTTTTGGTTTTAAAGCAAAGATATTGTACCCAAACATATTGCAAATGGTTAATTAAAGTATGTAAACTAAAAAATTCTTGAATTTCAGAAGTCTGAAGTTATGATCTAAGAGTTCTAAAGTAGGCAATGTTTAAAATGATTGGAATGTACTGCATATCAGAGTGCAAAATTTATTACGTTAGAATTCTAAAATAGGATAAATTTTGATAAATTCCTTCCTGATAGTTTTAGAGGTCTAAGGTTTTATGTTTAGACTATTGAAATATTCTTTTGCTAAGAATTTTCATTCTTAAGAAGTTTGAAAACTATTTTTAAAATTTTAAAGTTTGCAAAAAAATTAAATTTCTAAAACTATGAGGATTTATGAAAAATGTATTATTTAACAAATGTACTTAGAATACATTTCGTTCCTCTAGCTGATTCTCTTATCCTTTTCACAGTGTCGAAGAAAGAAATTGTACTCAAACATATCGTAAATAGTGAATAAATATAGGTAAGCTAAGAAAATCTCGAATTTCAAAAGTCTGAAGTTACGACCTGTGATTTCTTAGGTAGGCAATGTTTGAAATGATGTAATGTGAGCATATAAGTGTGCTAGAGTTATTACTTCATAATTCAGAAATAGGCTAAATTTGGAAAAATTACATCTTGCACGTTTCTAAGGTGTAAAATTATGTGGTCAGACTTCTAAAATAAACTTTTGTTGAAAATTGCTTATCTTCTAAAAGTCTAAAAACCATTTTCCAAGTTCAAAAGTTGCCCAAAAAAACCATCAAAATTTTGAAACTACTAGGATTCAGAAAAAATTTAATTGATATTTCAAATGTCTTTAGCATCCATTTCATTCCTCAAGATGATTCTCTTAGCCTTTTTCCAATTTTAAAAGCAAGAAATTCTATTCAAACATATTGTAAATGGTGAATTAATGTAGGTAACCCAAGCAAATATCAAATTTCAAAAGTCTGAAGTTATGATCTCAGAGTTCTAAAGTAGGAAATGATTGAAATGATTGGAACATAACACGTATCAGAGTGCTGAATTTATTACTTTAGAATTCTTAAATAAGCTAAATTTCAAAAAATTGCACCATGCTGATCTCAAAGGTCTAAAACTTTTATGTTTAGACTTTTGAAATAGTCTTTTCTAGAGAATTGTTGTTCTTTAGAAGTTTAAAAACCATTTTAAAACCTTTGAAGTTGGTAAAAAATCAGATTTCTAAAACTTACAGTGTTCAGAAAAATATATTATTTTACAAATGTATTTAGAGTTCATTTCATTCCTCTAGATGATTCTCTTGGCCTTTTCCTGGTTTTAAAATAAAGTTATTGTGCCCAAACATATTGTAAATGGTGAATTAAATATGTAAGTTAAGAAATTCTTTAATTTTAGAAGTCTGAAGTTGCGACCTCAGAGTTTTGAAGTAGGAAATGTTTGAAATGAATTGAATATAATGCATATAAGATTGCCAAAGTTATTGCGTCAAAATTCTGAAATAGGCTAAATTTATCCTTTAGTCTTTGGCATTTAAGAGGTCTAAAGTTCTATGTTCTAACTACTGAAATAGTCTTTGGATGTGAATTGTCATTCTTCAGAAGTCTAAAATCCATTTTCAAAGTTCTGAAGTTCCTAAAAAAGAATCAGGTTTTTGATATACGAGGATTCAGAAAAAATATATTATTTTATGAATGTATTTAGAGTGCATTTCATTCCTTTAGATGGTTCTCTTTGCTGTATCTGGATTTTAAAAGCAAGAAATTCTACTCCCACATATTGTAAATGGTGAATTAATGCAGGTAAGCAAAAAAAAAATATCAAATTTCAAAGTCTAAAGTTATGACCTCAGAATTTTGAAGTTGGAAATGTTTGAAATGATTCGAATGTAATGCATATCTGAGTGCAGAATTTAATAAGTCAAAATTCAGAAATAGGATAAATTTGGATAAATTACGTCCTGTGCATTTAAGCAGTCTAAAGTTTTAGGTTTAGACTGTTAAAATAGTCTTTTCCTGAGAATTTTTGTTTTTCAAATGTCTGAAAACTGTTTTAAAATTTCTAAAGTTGGAAAAAAATAGAAATATTAAACTTTGAGGATTCAGAAAAAAAGTATTATTTAACAAATGCATTCAGAGTGCTTTTCATTCCTTTGGTAGATTCCATTGTCTTTTCCCCAGTTTTAAAACCAAGAAATTATACTGAAACATATTGTAAGTTATGAATTAATATAGGTAGCTAAGAGAATTTCTAATTCTAAAAGTCTGAAGTTACAACCTCATATTTCTTAAGTAGATAATGTTTGAAATGATTGGAATGTAACGCGTATTTGAGTGTTGAGTGTTGAAGTTAGTATGTTAGAATTCTTAAATAGGATAAATTTGGAAAAACTCTATCATATGCATTTAAGAGGTCTAAAGTTTTAGGTTTAGACTATTGAAATAGTCTTTTGCTAAGAATTGTCATTTTTCAAAAGTTTAAAAACCATTTTCAAAGTTCTAAAGTTAGCAAAAAAAAATAGATTTTTGAAACTATGAGGATTTATGACAAATATATTATTTTACAAGCATATTAAGAGTGCATTTTATTCCTCTAGGTGATTCTCTTATCCTTTTCCCAGTTTGAAAAGCAAAAAAGTGTACTCAAACATTTTGTAAATTGGAAATTACTATAAGTAAGCTAAGAAAATCCAGAATTTTAGAAGTCAAAAGTTACGACCTCTTATTTATTAAGTAGATAATGTTTGAAATGATGTAATGTGAGTATATATAAGTGCTAGAGTTATTACTTCATAATTCAAAAAGAGGCTAAATTTTGAAAAATTGTATCCTACATGTTTTTGAGGGGTAAAGTTTTATGTTTAGACTTCTAAAATAGTCTTTTGTTGAGTATTGTTTATCTTTAGAAGTCTGAAAACCATTTTCAAAGTTCTAAAGTTGCCCGAACAGATCAAATTTCTGAAACTACAAGGCTTAAGAAAAACATAATATTTTAAAAATGTATTCAGTGTTCATTTCATTCTGCAAGATGATTCTATTAGCCTTTTCCCTATTTTAAAAGTAAGAAATTCTACTTAAAAATAATGTAGATGCTGAATTAATATAGGTAACCTAAGCAAATATCAAATTTCAGAAAAACTACATCGTGTGCATCTCAAAGGTTCAAAGTTTTATGTTTAAACTTCTGAAATAGTCTTTTGGAGAGAATTGTTGTTCTTCAAAAGTTTGAAAACTATTTTAAAACTTTTGAAGTTGGTTAAAAAATCAAATTTCTGAAACTTGGGGATTTGGAAAAATGTATTATTTTAAAAATATATTTATAGTGCATTTCATTCCTCTGGCTGATTCTCTTGGCCTTTTCCTAATTCTAAAACAAAGATACTTTACCCAAACATATTGTAAATGGTTAATTAAAGTATGTAAGCTAAGAATTTCTCAAACTTCAAAAGTCTTCATTTACGACCTCAGAGTTTTGAAGTAGGCAATGTTTGAAATGAATTGAATGTAATGCATATAAGAGTGCTGAAGTTATTATGTCAGAATTCCGAAATGGGCTAAATTTGGATAAATTGCATGCCTTGCATTTAAGAGGTCTAAAGTTCTATGTTCAAACTACTGAAGATAGTCTTTTGCTAAGAATTGTCATTCTTCAAAAGTCTGAAAACATTTTTCAAAGTTCTAAAGGGTTCCCAAAAGGAATCAGATTTTAGACGTACAAGAATTCAAAAAAATATTATTTTACAAATGTATTCAGAGTGAATTTGATTACTCTGGTTGATTCTCTTGGCCTTTTCTTGGTTTTAAAATAAATATATTGTACCCATACATATTATAAATGGTGAATTAATGTAGGTAATCTAAGAAAATATTAAATTTTAAAGTCTGAGTTACAACCTGAGAGTTCTTAAGTAGAAAATTTTTGAAATGATTGGAATGTAATGAGTATCAGAGTGCGCAAGTTATTACTTTAGAATTTTGAAATAGTCTAAATTTGGGAAAATTGCATTCAGTGCATTTCAAAGGCCTAAAGTTTTATGTTAAGACTTCTGCAATAGACGATCTTTAGAAGTCTGAAAATCATATTAAAAGTTCTGAAGTTGGCCAAAAAATTAGATTTGTGAAACTTTGAGGATTTGAAAAAAATGCATTATTTTACAAACGCATTTAAAGTGCATTTCACTTCTCTAGATGATTCGCTTAGCCTTTTCCTGGTTTTAAAGCAAAGATATTGTACCCAAACATATTGTAAATGGTTAATTAAAATATGTAAACTAAGAAATTCCTAAATTTTAGAAGTCTGAAGTTATGAACGAAGAGTTCTGAAGTAGGTAATGTTCAAAATGATTGGAATGTAACGTGTATCAGAGTCCAAAAGTTATTTAGTCAAAATTCTAAAACAGGCTAAATTTGGATAAATTCCTTCTTGGGCATTTAAGAGGTCTAAAGTTTTAGGTTTAAACTACTAGAATAGTCTTTTGCTAAGAATTTTCATTCTTCAAGAGTCTGAAAACCATTTTCAAAGTTTTGAAGTTGCAAAAAAATAGATGTCTAAAACTATAAGGATTTATGAAAAATATATTATTTAACAAACATATTCAGAATGCATTTCATTCCTCTGGCTAATTCTCTTATCCTTTTCACGGTTCCAAAAGGAAGTAATTGTACTCAAACATATCATAAATTGTGAATTAATATAGGTAAGCTAGGAAAATCTTGAATTTCAAAAGTCTGAAGTTACAACCTTTGATTTGTTAGTTAGGCAATGTTTCAAATGATGTAATGTCAGCATATACGTGTGCTAGTGTTATTACTTCAAAATTCAAAAATAGGCTAAATTTGGAAAAATTGCATCTTGCACGTTTCTAAGGTTGAGTTTTGTGTTTAGAGTTCTAAAATAGTCTTTTGCTGAAAATTGTTTATCTTTTGAAAGTCTGAAAACCATTTTCAAAGTTCAAAAGTTTCCTAAAAAATTTAGATTACTGAAACTATAAGGTTTCAGAAAATAATTATTAATATTACAAATGTATTTAGCATTCATTTCATTACTCAAGATGATTCTCTAAGCATTTTTCCAATTTCAAGAGAAAGAAATTCTACTCAAACATCTTGTAAATGGTGAATTATTGTAGGTAACCTAAGTAAATATCAAATTTCATAAGTCTGAAGTTACGACCTCAAAGTTCTGAAGTTGGAAACGATTGAAATGATTGGAATATAATGCGTATCAGAGTGCTGAAGTTATTTCTTTAGAATTCTTAAATTGGCTAAATTTCAAAAAACTACACCATGCTCGTTACAAAGGTCTAAACTTTTATGTTCAAACTTCTAAAATAGTCTTTTCCAAAGAATTATCATTCTTTAGAAGTTTGAAAACCATTTTAAAACTTTTGAAGTTGGTAAAAAAAAATTAGATTTCTGAAACTTACAGTATTCAAAAAAACTTATTATTTTACAAATGTATTTAGAGTGCATTTCACTTCTCTGGCTAATTCTCTTGGCATTTTTTGGGTTTTATAACAAAGTTATTGTGCCCAAACATATTGTAAATGGTGAATTAAGAAATTCTATAATTTCAAAAGTTTGAAGTTACGATCTCTGAGTTCTGAAGTATGTAATGGTTGAAATGAATTGAATGTATAGCATATAAGATTGCTAAAGTTATTACATCAGAATTCTAAATAGGCTAAATTTGGATAAATTGCATCCTTGGTGTTTAACATGTTGGAAAAAAATTAGATATATTAAACTTAATAATAATCTATTAGCCTTTTTCTAGTTTTAAAAGCAAAAAATTCTACTAAAACATATTATAGATGCTGAATTAATATAGGTAACCTAAGTAAATATTGAATTTCAAAAAACTACATCATGCATGTTTCAAAGGCCTAAAATTTTATGTTCAAACTTCTGAAATAGTCTTTTGTAGAGAATTGTCACTCTTCAGAAATTTGAAAACCATTTGAAACTTTTGAAGTTGGTAAAAAAATAAGATTTTTGAAACTTGGAGGATTTGGAAAAATATATTATTTTACAAATGTATTCAAAGTGCATTAGATTCCTCTAGCTGATTCTCTTGGCTTTTCCTAGTTTTAAAACAAAGATATTGTACCCAAACATATTGTAAATGGTGAATTAATGTAATCTAAGAAATTCTCGAATTTCAAAAGTCGAAAGTTACAAATTCAGAGTTCTGAAGAAGGCAATGTTTGAAATGAATTAAATGTAACACGTATAAGAGTGCTAAAGTTATTACATCAAAATTCTGAAATAGGGTAAATTCGGATAAATTGCTTCCTTTGCATTTCAGAGGTCTAAAGTTTTATGTTTAGACTACTGAAATAGTCTTTTACTGAGAATTGTCGTTCTTCAAAAGTCTAAACATTGTTTTCAGTGTTGTGAAGTTGGGAAAAAAATTAGATTTCGGAAACTATGAGGATGTATGAAAAATGTATTATTTTACAAATGTATTCAGAGTGTATTTCATTATTCTAGTTGATTCTCTTGTCCTTTTCTTGATTTTAAAAGCATGAAATTGTACTTAAACATATCATAAATTATGAATTAATATAGGTAATGTAAGAAATTCTCAAATTTTTGAAGTGTGAAGTTATAACCTCTGATTTCTTAAGTAGGTAATGTTTGAAATTAAGTACTATGAGCATATACGAGTGCTAGAGTTATTACTTCATAATTAAGAAATAGGCTAAATTTGGAAAAATTGCATCCTGCACATTTCTGAGGTGTAAAGTTTTGTGTTCAGACTTTTAAAATAGTCTTTTGTAGAGAATTATTTATCTTCAGAAGTTTTAAAACCATTTTCAAAGTTATAAAGTTTCCCCAAAAAAATCAAATTTCTAAAACTATGAGGATTCAAAAATAATGTATTATTTTACAAAGGTATTCAACATTCATTTCATTCCTCTGGATGATTCTCTTAGCCTTTTTCCAATTTTTAAAGCCAAAGTTCTACTCAAACATTTAGTAAATGGTGAATTAATGTATGTAACCTAAGCAAATATCAAATTTTAGAAGTCTAAAGTTACAACATCTGAGTTCTGAAGTATGAAATGTTTAAAATGATTAGAATGTTAGGCATATTTATTTCTTTAGAATTCTTAAATAGGCTAAATTTCAAAAAACTACACCATGCTCATCTCAAAGGTTTAAACTTTTATGTTCAAACTTCTAAAATAGTCTTTTCCAGACAATTGTCATTCTTTAGAAGTTTGAAAACTATTTTAAAACTTTTGAAGTTGGTAAAAAAATTCAGATTTCTGAAACCTATGGTATTCAAAAAAATGTATTATTTTACAAATGTATTCAGAGTTCATTTCATTCCTTTGACTAATTCTCTTGGCCTTTTCCTAGTTTTAAAACAAAGTTATTGTTCCCAAATATATTATAGATGGTGAATTAAAGTATGTAAGTTAAGAAATTCTTTAACTTCAAAAGTATGAAGTTACGACGTTAGAGTTTTGAAGTAGGAACTGTTTGAAATGATGTCATTTGTGTGTATACAAGTCCTAGAGTTATTACTTCATAGTTCAAAAATAGGCTAAATTTGGAAAATTTGCATCCTGCACATTTCTCAGGTGTAAAGTTTTACGTTCAAATTTCAAAAATAGTCTTTTGCTGAGAATTGATTATCTTCAAAAGTATGAAAACCATTTTTAAAGTTCTAAAATTGCCCAAAAAAATCAGATTTCTGAAACTACAAGGATTAAGAAGAAATGTATTATTTTACAAATGTATTTAGTGCTCATTTCATTCCTCAAGATAATTCTTTTGGCCTTTTCCTAGTTTTAAAAGCAATAAATTCTACTCAAACATATTGTAAATGGTGAATTAATGTAGGTAACCTACACAAATATCAAATTTTAAAAGTCTGAAGTTACAACCTCATCGTTCTGAAGTAAGAAATGTTTGAAATTATAGGAATGTAATGTGTTTCAGAGTACTGAAGTTATTACTTTAGAACTCTAAAATAGGTTAAACTTCAAAAAACTGCAGCATGCTTATCTCAAAGGTCTGTAGTTTTATGTTTAGACTTCTAAAACAGTCTTTTACAGTAAAATTTTCATTATTTAGAAGTTCGAAAACCATTTTAAACTTTTGAAGTTGGTAGAAAAAATCAGATTTTTGAAACTTTGAGGATTCAGAAAAATGTATTATTTTACAAATGTATTCAGAGTACATTTTATTCCTCTAGTTCATTCTCTTGGTTTTTTCCAGGTTTTAAAATGAAGATATTGTACCCAAATATATTGTAAATGATGAATTAAAGTATGTAAGCTAAGAAATTCTTGAATTTCAAAAGTCTGAAGTTACGACCTCAGAGTTCTGAAGTAGGCGATGTTTGGAATGAATTGAATATAACACATATAAGAGTGTTGAAGTTATTATGTCAGAATTCTGAAATTGGCTAAATTTTGATAAATTGTGTCCTTCACGTTTAAGAGCTCTAAAGTTTTATGTTCAAACTACCGAAATAGTCTTTTGCTGAAAAGTATTATTCTTTAAAAGTCTGAAAACCATTTTCAAAGTTCTAAAGTTGCCCAAAATGAATCAGATGTTTGATATATGAGGATTCAGAAAAAATATATTATTTTACAAACATATTTAGAGTGCATTTCATTCCTCTAGATGATTCTCTTAGCCTTTTCTTAATTTTAAAAGTAAGAAATTCTATTCGAACATAGTATAAATAGTGAATTAATGTAGGTAAGCTAAGAAAATATCAAATATCAAATTCTTAAGTTACTATTGGTCCTGAAGATTAGGCAAAAACCTAAGAGGGGATGGGTGAATTGGGTACTTAAAAATTATTGCTCTACCCCTTTAGGATTAATCATCCCTCTAGCAATCAATTCAAATCACTCAATCAATCAATGCACAAATAAATAAGGCACAAAGATTTTTATAGTGGTTCAAGTAAACACTCTATTCTACTCTTTCAAGAACACTCTTCTCTAAGTATCTTGGGTTCCATAATTGCCTATATTAGAAAGACAATATTTCTCCCAACACTCTTCTAAATTCCATCTCTAGAAGGCATAAATATAATGCTCCTAGCATTCTTCTAGATTCTAGCTCTAGGAAGCATAAATAAACAGCTCTTGTCTACATTTAGATAGTCACAACTCTTCTTAAATCTAGTCTCAACCACTAGATAGTCACAACTCTTCTTTAATCTAGTCTCATCATATCATCTATTGGGTTGTTTGTTGCAAGTAATAGATAGATTGTAGACGAATTATCCTTTCCAATACTTTGTCTTGCGGATTGTTTGTTGAACTGTGGAGGCACATATGACTTGTTTCTTTAGCACTTTGTCTATTGAGTTATCTATTGTAAGTAACAGACGGACTATTGGAGTGCAAACGGATTTTCTTCATTGCTTCATCTGATGGGTTGTCTGTTGTAAGTAATAGACTAATCATTGAGGTGCAGACAAATTTTGTTCACTGTTTTGTCTGTTGGGTTGTCTGTTGTAGATAGAAGATGAGCTTAGATATACAGATAAATGACATTGCTCCACCAAATAAACTTTCCTGCTCTGTCAGATGACCTTCACTTCTCTGTCTTGTCTGTTTATAATAGACAATCTTTAGCTCACTTATGATAGATGAAGTTTGCTGCTATACATTCATCAGATATAATTTTCACTTTGATAGACAAATGGAGACTTAGCTAAATCCTTTTCATTTGAGTTTTGTCTATAATGGTACTCTATCTTATGCTTCTAAACTCACCCAAGCCTTGACGCCTTGGAATATATTTTCTGTGCTTATTTTTTTATAAGGTCTGCTCTCTATACTAAACAATTGGCAATAACCATTAGTACATAATCTTTAATCAAGTTTTGTTTATCATCGAAACTATGAGTTTATACTAACAGTTAAGACTTTAGAGTTCCGAAGTAGGAAATGTTTGAAATGATTGCAATTTAATGCGTATCAGAGTGCAGAACTTATTACGTCAAAATTCTGAAATAGGATAAATTTGGATAAATTATGTCCTACGCATTTAAGAGGTCTAAAGTTTTAGGTTTAGATTGTTTAATTAGTCTTTTGCTAAGAATTACCATTCTTTAGAAGTCTAAAAACTATTTTCAAAGTTTTAAAGTTGGTAAAAGAATTAAATTTTTGAAACTATGAGGATCTATGAAAAATATATTATTTTACATATTTAGAGTGCGTTTCATTCCTTTGTTTGATTCTCTTGTCATTTTCCTGGTTTTAAAAGTAAGAAATTGTACTCAAACATATCATAAATTGTGAAATTAATATAGGTAAGCTAAAAAAATCTTAAATTTTAGAAGTATGAAGTTATGACCTTTGATTTATTAAGTAGGCAATGTTTGAAAAGATGCAATGTGTGCATACAATAGTGCAAGAGTTGTTACTTCATAACTCAGAAATAAGCTAAATTTAGAAAAAATGCATCCTATACATTTTTTACCTTTAAAGTTTTATGTTCAGACTTTAGAAATAGTCTTTTATAGAGAATTGTTTATCTTCAAAATTTTGAAAACCATTTTCAAAGTTCTAATGTTGCCCAAAAAATCAAAATTTTAGATCTATAAGGATTTAAATTGCATCCTGCACATTTAAAAGGTCTAAAATTTTATGTTTAGACTACTGAAATAGTGTTTTGCTGAGAATTGTTGTTGTTTAGAAATTTGAAAACTATTTTAAAAGTTCAGAAGTTGGCAAAAAAATTCAAATTCTTGAAACTTTGAAAATTTAGAAAAAATGTATTGTTTTACTATAACACCTGGGAGTGTTAAATTTGATAAATTAATACTTGACCATTTAAATACATTGAATTTGTTCTTAATGTAATGGAAAGAGGAATGAAATTGAGCCAAGAAAAACTTTTAAATGGTGATTTCAGTGATGGATTGAGATGAGAAGAAATTTTTTTGAAATATGATTTGATTTCAGTATTTGGTGCATAATTTTATGTATTAAATGTTAATATTTTATGAAAATATTATGGCTAAAAGTATATAAAAATAAAAGTTGAAAAATAAGCATAAATGGAAGAAAAATATCTTCAAAATGGAAGTAAGCGAATTTATGGCCGCGGTGCCTAAATCTGGTGCTGCGGTGGCATTCTGTGATAGAGGAGTGCAGGTTAGTAGTAGAATTCAACACCATGGTGCCATTTTGCAAGGAAGGCAGGAGGGTAGCCAGTGGAGACTAGCATCGAGATGTCGAAATTCTAGACCTCGGCGTCAATACAGTAGGCTAGCGGAGCATCAATTGTTTTCAACATTTTAAGGGCTTTGGCCCTTCTTTCTTGCTCCATTCAGCTGCTCCTCCCCTTCTTCTCATCCTAGCTTAGTTCTTAGCCTCTTTTTCCCCACATTTTTGCAATTCTAAATTGGATATACATGATTAAGTATGAAAAACCCATTTCCCCATAGATTCAAACTCCAACCCATTTGTTTAGACAATGGAGAGAGGGAGAAAATCCTTGTGGCTGTGATTAATGGTGGATTCATGAAGATTTAAAGTGGAAAATGATGGAAAATGATTGCCATGCTTTGAAACCAAGGTAAAATCCATTTTCTCCATTGAACTTGTATGATTTTTATGCTAGGGTTTCAAGCCCTTTAAACCCATCTCATGAATAGTAAGTTTTGGGTATTTTGGCAGATGATTGATGCAAATTAGCAGAGGGAACTCGTTGATACATGTTTTGTGATGATTTTGGCATAATTATTTTGGCATAATTTGAACTTGAAAAGATGAGATATCCTTATTTATGGTTGTGAACAGTAATCATGTGAATAGTAAATAGGGGTTTTTAGATATAAACATGATTATGTTGGTTAAAGCTTGAATTTTAGACTAGATTTAATATTAATTATAGTGATTTGGGTATAAGAATTCATGAATTTGGCTTGTTAGGGTTTTTATAAATAGTGTAATTTGGATAAAATGCAAGGTTAATGTGTAATTGCCAAGAATGAAAAGTTGAATAAGTAACATATAATATTTTGAGGCTTAATTAATCAAGAGAAATCTAACTTTGGTTGCAATCCATAACTATTGGGAAATTAGGAAAGGATTTTTGTGTATAACCTATGTGAGCCATAAATTAATTGAATTAAAGGTTTATTTAGGTTATTCCTAAAGTTAAATATATGTTAACGATATGGATTGATCATTGCATATTGTTGGAATGAAATCCCCTTAAGGCATTGTGTGATATGTATGAATTAAATGATGTATCTTAGATGTTTGATCAAATGCTTGAATAATAGACATTAACTCAATGTATTCAATACATGAATTACATAATGAAAATGGAACTAAAGAAGAATACAAATTAAATGGCCTTGTGGTTAATGTTAAAGTGCAACTGTGCACTTGAAGGGTTATTGGATTTATTAATGGATTGATTGCTAATAGTTAAATAGTATAATTCAATGACTTGGTATAAATTAGTTAACATTATTGTCCTAAATGAATGGGATGGCTACTCTGTACAGGATCATCCGAGAAGGATGAAAAGCCATGGAGCTTGAGGAGAATATGATGATTTGTTAGTGGGTAAGTAGGCTTGCTTTTACAGCTAAATGCATGGATGTTTTGCTTCGAGATAATGGATATCTCATTTGTTGGGAATACGTATGTTTAGATCCCATAATAGTTAATGATTGATTTTGTATTCATTTTGTGGAAGCATAAATGTTAGGGATAGTAAATTTCCTTCAAATTGAATTTATTAGTGTTTGGTTTATGATGAGAATCATGATGTTAACTGAATAAGTATCTTACGATAGTTATTCTTGTGTATGGATATCTATTGAAAGGGATAGGGGATAGAACATATCCCTTAGTTTTGTTTAGAAATGAATGTTATATATGTGTTGTATTGAGGAAATGTGAATAGGATGAAAAGTATTGAGAATGAATATATATATATATATATATATGATGAAGCATGCTATTTTATTCTATAAGGCCTTGAAAATTTCAAAAATATAACGTTTCACTATTTTAAAGTTTTGGTAATTTTTCCAGTGTGGCATACTATAAAATTAAATTTTTGAGGAATTTTATTATCAAAAAATTATAAAAATGGATGAAATATCCATATTAATGTGAGTATGTGAGGACATATGTTAATTAATAATTAATAAGTGAAGAAAAATTAGAAATTACATATGGAAAGCCAAAAAACTGAGTTGTCGGTAATGTCTGGAAAATTTCAATTTAATCAAATTTAACTAAAAATAAATAATGAAATTATGGAAATAATAGATGGAAAATTTATTTGGGCATATGATATATCAATTGGATGACTCACATGCGTAAAGAATGATAATTCGATGGCATTTTGAGAATTCAATAGAGTGAATGTGCATGGAAGTGGGTGGAACATAAACTACCAAAATAAAAAAATAATATAAAAAGTATATTTTTGTAATGCCCATCCCATTTCCATCGTTCTCATCTCCTTTCCCATACTAGCCAACATAAACCCACTTTCCCCATCATCCCACTTTTCCATTTTAGGCAATTTTGCTACAAGTAATCCGTAGCAAATGTTGATTCAAGTAATTGGTGGGCTATAGGATGTATTTTCTCTTGAGATCAAGAAGTGGTAGTCACCCAAACATGGTGAAATATTGCTAATTAGTGGGACCTACCAAAGGAATTTGAAGATTAAGGTAAGTGCTTAATCTAATTTAAATGGTGATGATGTTTATGAAAG
>JAYJMB010052808.1:0-28607 GCA_036873735.1 Pouteria campechiana
TCTCTCTCTCTCTCTCTCTCTCTCTCTCTCTCTCTCTCTCTCTCTCTCTCTCTCTCTCTCTCTCTCTCTCTCCCTCGATTTGCCTGGCCTGCAAAAGACTCTAGAGTATATTGGGTGAGAAAAGGAAGTCAGATCAGGCTCGGCTGTCTCTGTTTTTGCTGTAATCGTTGGCCGCAGATTTCAGCTGCTGTTTTTCCTTCTTTTTATTTTTCCGTGTCTGGTCATGTAAATCAGTGCTGTGCTCTGTATCTAGACGTGTGCAATTGGGCCCATATACCCGGAAGAAACGGGACCCACTTTGTTTTTATATTCTGCCTGTCAACACTTATTTCGCCTCAGGATTTTTTTTTAAAAAGCTTGTTAATTCTTTTATTAGATTGAAATTATTAAACATATCTTGATGGTCGATTATTAAGTAGGTAGGATACGTTAAAGAAGCAGGAAGTACGTTCCAACCCCTCCGATTTTATTGCACGCTATGGAATTCATATGCGTTGGGAGACACGGAAATTATTTAATAGAATATAATTTATTCATCATATTTTTAATAGATTTTGGTAGTTATCTGCATATAAATAATAAAAGAATTAGTTAAGCCATAAAATTAGGATCACCACTCTAGAGCATACATATACACCCGTTAGAATTTTTGGCTTGTGGATATTCCAAATAGGTCTCTGTTAAAATAATCATAAATAATACTAAGCATGATGCTTTATTTAAATTTTCATAAAACCAGTGACAAGGAATCATTTAAAATTGCAGCATTTACTGGGGGAAGGGAAGTGGGAAAATAAGAAATGAAAAGAAAAACATGGGATGATCGCAGCCCATATAGCTAAAAGGTAACCAGCGAGAATACAAAGTAATTATGTAGAAAAACTAAGATAATTACGTAGCTAACATACCTTTAAAAATGAGAATTATGGGGTGGATTGGAATGGAATGGTGTAGTCGGATTCACTAAGAAAATTTAATTTTAAAATTCTTGATTTTACATGTACTTTTCACAATAATCTAACATTTTTCAATTATTATCTACATTTTCAATCCCGTTTTTTCAAAATAAATCTCTAACTTTGCTTAATTTCAAAATAAATTATGTTATTTGAATATTTTAAAAATCCATCCTATAAATTTCAACTCTTTACAAAATAAATCTTGTCATTGATGACTATCAAACATATTGCTGATGGAAAAGTTTATTTTGTAAAGAATTAATACTTACCCGGTTACTTTTGCGAGTGTTGAAACAACAAAGTCTATTTTACAATTAAGAATATTTATAAAGTTAATTATACAAAAAAGAATATTTATAAAGTTAATCATACAAAAAAGGGTTTAGTCGTTAGGGCTATGTCTAGATTGGGAATCTTACTCTATTTTTATTTATTATTTATTAAAATTTTTATTGTGTATAAATAAATATTCTTTATTTATTTTTGGATAAAAAAGTAAAAATTGAACATATAAATAATATCATGAAAAAATATAGTCAAATGTCACGTTGAAAGAAGAAAAATATTTTATTTTGAAATGTAACTGTTTATTTTTTAATAAATAATGTTTATTTTTTTGGATGAAAAAGAGTAATTATTAAACATATAAATACTATTACAGAAAAAAGGGAGTAAAATGACACATTGAAAAGTTTTTATTTTAAATTTTATAGGATTTATTTTTCAAATAAATAATCTTTATTTTTAATGAGAAATAATTTCCATTAAAAAATAAATAAACATTATTCATTCAAAAAATAAACCTCATAAATTTTAAAATTTATTTTTTAAAAAATAAATCTCATAAAATTCAAAATAAACTCATTTCTTTTTTTTTCCTTTCAACTTAACATTTAAGTACATTTTTATAATATTATTTATATCTAATTATTATTTGTTATCCAAAAACTAAATAAAAATTATTTATTTGTGCAAAACAAAAAAAATTAAAAAATAAATAAAAAAGAATGAGATTACTAGTCTAATTTTGCATGGCCTTGATGAATAAGCTAATTTTTGTAGAATTGATCTTTTTGATATGCTTAGTTGCAAAATAGATCTTATTGTTTCAATATTTACAAAATTAACCCTAAAATTTCTACTATGTGCAAAATAAATTTTGTATTCAATAGTATTTTTAACATGGTTGATGATAGGGTTTATTTTGAAAAGAGTTGAAACTTACAAGATTAATTTTATAAATACTGAAATAACAAGGTCATTTTTCAATTAAATAAGGCATGTTTTGTAAAAAAATCATTTTCAATCGTTATTTTCTTCTCTATTTTAACTTTATTGCTTTATGATTAATATCATGTTAATATTAATTTTGCTTCCATTCTACCATGTTAATCAGGAAATGGAACTTTCTTGCTCTCTAAACCAAATAACCCTAAAATCCCTTTTTCATTTCCTTTTTTCTAAGGAAACACGCAACTCACAATCTTGTTTGATTGGAAAAAATGAAATGTAAATGAAAAAGAAATTATAAGAATGAAAATAAATCATAAGGATGATATCAATATAAAGTTTTTTAAGTTAAAAAAATATGGGATAATAATAAAAAATCTAAGTAATAATGGAAAAATAATTTTTTACGGTAAGTATGTCATATTGTTCCTTACAAAATAAATTTTTATTGGGGAAACGAAATTTTCTTTTCCATTCCCTAACCAAACATTACCAAGGGCATGTTTGGTTGTGGAAAAAGAAAGGAAATGAAAAGAAAATTATATGAATGATGTTAATTTTAAAGTAAATAAATTTAAAATAGATAAGAATTAATAATTAAAAATATAAGTAATGGTGAAAAATATAGATTTGTTATGATAGTGATATGTCACATCATTCATTGGGAAGAGGATTTTTGGAAAATGCACTTATGTTTTCCTTTCCCCCCTAACCAAACACTTCTTAAAGACTTAAGTCAATGGCTTAAACATGATTGTATATATCCACAACACTTGATTTGACTTGTTGAAAAGGCTTACCACTTGTTTCACCCTAATAAATATGTGAGCTTGTAAGTTCATTTTAGCAAATAAGCTATAGGCACTTTCAATGATGCTTTTAAACTTATTAAAAGCTTTGTTTTACTAAAATACTCCTCTTGCTATTAGATAATTTCTAAAATATTTATTTTTTTCTAAAAAATATTATTAAATTTAAAATTTAACAATTTTAGCATTTTATATTTATCTACCAAATAAACATTTAATAAATTTATTTATTTTGATTTATCTAAATATTTTAATTAAATTGAGTTAAATAACAAACCTCCTAGAATGGCAATTTGGTATATTATTTGGTATTTAAACATTTCAATCACTTTGCACCAAACACAACTACACGAAGATAAATGGAGAACAAATGACAATCCAACGACACATGTTTTTTACGATGAAGTGAATGAAATAAATTTTATTTATGATGTTGTCAATTAATTATACTTGCAGTATATATTAAAAAATTATATGTTCATATTCTACATCACAAGTGGTCCTAATTAGATCTTCACAAAAAAAACTTGATTAAATGGAGAAGTATAATGCATTAGAAACCAAAAAAAAAATATTTTTCTTTAAGTGGGTGTGCTAAGCACATTGCTATAACTCTATATTTTGCGGATCGCCTCAAGTTAGTGAATAGAGAAGATAACATAGCTGTAGACTAAATTATTAAGCATTGGGTTAACTTAAAGAATGAGTGCTTTGATTCTTATTAATTTATCCTGAGAAGGAATCAAAATTAGGTGATTTTTTTGTATTTAGACCTAAAAGAGACCAGAAAAATAGGTAAATGAGTTGCTTGACTCTCCTTATAATTGTATGATGCTTAGGAAGGATAGGTGACTTTAGTTGAGTCACAAAAGGGTTTGACTCGGTGAGTTAGTTACTTAATAATTCAGTTGTCTCATATTCTCATAACCTAAAAAGAATGAGAATTTGGATTCATTGAGTTATGACTCCATGACTTGGTGAGGGATTAACCCTCTTGATCACCCATGAAAAATTTAGAAAAAGCGGGACTAGCGGGACTAGTACAGGTGCAAATCAAGGGTGGGTTGACCCGATCCAATCCGACCCGATTTGACACTGGGTTGAGACAGCCCCTTTTGTTTGGCCGGGCAGGTTGAAAATTGTAAACCGATTTGAAAATCGGGTCAGTATGGGTTGATAAGGTAAAAAACCGAATCAACATGACCCACGGTACATTAAAAAATATTAAAAAAATAAAAGCCCTGCTGGTGGGTTAGTGCAGCAATCCATGCCCGGCAAATGTGCAACGTCTGTGGATGGAGTGGGGACTGCTCTGTTTTGGCCAGCGGTGTTTTTTTTCTTGCTTTGTAGGAGCAATTAATTTAAAACACACCGTTATTGGAAGAATGGAACATGACACTACTCAATAAGAAAGTAGATTTGTTGATAACTTATAACTAATATCAACATAATGTTGATTATTGATGAGGTGTATAAATAAAGTTGGTAGAAAATAGTATGAAGTGCATTGGATAATTGATGGTGGGATAGACTTTTTTCCAACAAATGAATTTATTCTAGCCAATCTGTCAAAACTCAAAAGGCATGCAAGGGCTATTCCTTTCAGAGGGCCCAAGGGTACGTTATTTATTTGTCCTAGATTATCATCACTGGAACTTATTTTCACTTCGATGAATGAAGTTTAAGAAAGCAACAATATGCATGGTATAACTCAAGCCTATATTATTTCCCTTCAATCTTTCTAATTTCCTTCAATTAAAAATTCAAATATCATCATCATCAATATGCGAGGTATGACCCAAGCTTATATATATATATATATTCCTCATATGTTATATTAATCAATTTATAGCCATTAAAGATGAATTTAATGCAATTAGAATCGCATTGAATATAAATAGAAAAAAATAGAAGATGTCTAATTGTTAACTTAAATTGTCGACCCAACCCGCATGCTACAATGTAGGGTTAGGGTTGGGATGAGGTTAACCTGACATATATGTAGGATTAGGTAAGGATTTTTATAAAGAGGGTTAGGGTTAAGATAACTTCGACCCAATATGAACCAACCCAATTTTCACCCCTAGGGACTAGATTAGTTAGATTTGATTCAGTGAGTCATGAATTAGTAACTCAACAAAGGCTTGGCTCTTTCGATTACTTATGAAAAGTTTAAGAAGAGTGAGACTAAGTTGATTGGGTTTAATTGAAATCAAAATGGTTTTACTAGGGTTGACTCGGTAAGTCATGACTCAGTGACTCAACTTGATCTTATACTTAGATAAATTAGATAATTGAGTGAATGATATTGTCAAATATCCTGTGGAGAATTGAAAGTGAGTAATCTTTGCTATTTAACTCATAACACATTGTAAAAATAGGTTACAAGCACCATGCTCATGATGATTGGACCAATTGACAAGTTGGGATTAGGCTTAATCATGATGAGATTCATCCTAATCATAGTTAGTGCTAATGCCAATAATTAATGCAAAATATGATCCCTAAGTCATCTTACTTAGACAATTCAAGAAGATAGGTGGAGACAATGCCATCATTTTCATGATCCATGAGCCCCACTTCTATGTAGGGCCCACTTAGAGTTGAACTCCATTATTGGGTTCTTAAAGATCTTCTCTCTTCTTCAAAAGCTCTCCCTAGTCCATGCTTAAGAGATTTCCTTTTTAATCCAACTTTGAGAGAAGCCCATCTTTCAAGGCCATAATTCATGGAGGAAAGAAAATTTTCAAGTTCCATTGATGGTATTATCTTTCTCATGGGTTTCACTTCCTTGAGATTCCCAAAGTTGCTAAGTGGAGAGGATTTCACTCAAAAAATCATCGCCTTGATTTTGTTCAAGTGTGGAAACCCATCTCTCATCATTATTATCTTCATAGAGATGGATTTCAAGGTCCTTTAATGGAGGTTCATCTCTTCAAAAGTCCTTTGATCAACCATTTATGGAGTTCAAGGAATATTTTAAATTATTTATATTTTTCACATTTAGTAGCTTAGTTTTCATAATTCATTAGGTTTAAAGCTTCAAAACTTAAACTGTAATGGCACCCACACATGGCTTGGAGAACCAACTACATTATGAGGAAGAAGACCTATCATGCATCATGGCAAGATCTTGCCAAGTTTGTCAAGACACAACAGCCATAACAGCCATTAAAGCATCAAGGACTTACCTCAAGAGGAAGAAGACTTGCTATTACCAGTGCTCCTAGCTCTCCAAGGAAGATGATCTATAATATTTTTGGAGTTTGTGACTAATTATAGGCATTTACTAGCAATGTTCAGCAAGTGGTGTTGGCAGTGTTCATCATTTGGAAACTGGCAGTATTCAACTTTAGTCTCGGCTAGCAATGTTCAACAAATGAAAGTTGGTAAAGCTCAACATCTATTATTGGCAGTGTTTAGCAAATGGAAGCTAACAGAGCTCAACTTTAGAGATTGGTAGAGTTCAACATCGAACACTGGCAGAGCTCAACTTTGAACACTAGTTATGCTTAACATCTGTTGCTCGTAGTGTTCAGCAAATGGAAGCTATTAGAGCTCAACTTTGGAGGCTAGCAGAGCTCAACATTGAACATTAGCAGTGTTCAACACCTTTGATGTTGGCAGAGGTCAACAGTGAACATTGGTAGAGCTCAGCATTTGATGCTGGCAGAGCTCAACATTGAATACTGGCAGGGTTCAACAATTACTGCAGTCGGTGTTCAGCAAATGATATTGGTAGAGCTAAGACTTCAAACAATAGGAGCTCAAGATTGAACACTTACAAAGCTCAACTTTGGAGATTAGCAATGCTCAACAACCGAGAAAAAGCTCAACTTTGGAGATTAGCAATGCTCAACAACCGAGAAATTTATTGAGCATATTAGGACCATTTATTTAGCCATTGTTCAACAATTTAATAACTCAAGCCCCTTTTGTTTGAGATGATGTTATCATAACTTGAATTATGACACTCTCTTCTTTAATCATACATATTTTACAAATGATGATCCAAGATTGGGCGATGGAGATTCAATCAGGACTGTTCATTTAGCAATTAAAAGCTTCTAATCATGATCCAATGGTTTGGATCATCCAACAACAACTTAATGATTTTTAGGTCTTTTAATTCTTCAATTGCTTATTGGCTATCAATCACTAAGCTCTAACTAAATCAAATAAGTCCAATATATATTAGCTAATTTTTCAATGAGAAAAAATAAAATATCTTCAAATATTAAGATTCTTACGCAAATCAGAAAAACCGAAAATGGATCCCCATAGGATCAGGTAAAACCGTCATTAAGAGATGGGTGTAAAAGCAAGGTCTGCATATTTTATTGATAAGTGTAAATAATTTACTTTGATATTTCAAATTTAATATTATAATACAAAAAAAGAGAATTGGTCATTTAGGCATACACTAAAGCAAAAGTAAAAGGTCTTAAAATATCTATTTTCAAATAATACAACCACATTATTATTTTATCATTATATTTTCTATGAATTTCAATATAGATATGCAATTTATGTCTAAATTATGCATTTAATTAAAAATATATAGTAATATGCTTAAATTAACTCTTAATACATTGATGGTCTGGATATTATTTCCACACATTTAATTTGATTACATAGAAAATCAATTGCTGTGCTTCTCTTTATGAACACTTTAAATGAGAGAAGATTTAATAAATAATTTAAATTCTAGTTATACATTTGACAATCCTCATGGATAAAAACTATTGTTTTGTCTAATATTCTTTCAAGCCAAATATAGTTTTCGTACCTGGATTAGGTGACGGATGAGAATTTGCACTGATTTTTTATTTCATGCCGTGAGGATCAAGTGGTGATGATAAATCTTCTTGATTTCTAGCCTAGTGGATTAATGGGTTTCTTCCCAATGCTAATTCTTGGGGTAAATTTGCAATTTTTATAAACTTAAAGAGCTAAATATATAAACTTTAATTTTAAATAATGATTATATTAAATTTAAATAATGTCAAATACATTTCAAATAATTTCATATCATTTAAAAACATTATCTAAATCATTCTAAATTATTCAAAATAATTTTAAATCATCATAACATATTTTTAATTTCATCAAATTATCCAAAGTTATTCTGAATCAATCCATGTAATTATAAGTATTTACTAAATAATTTAAAATATTAGAAAATATTAAAAAAATATCAATTTCAATATTTTCACTTTATTTTTAATTTTAAATCTACATAAAAAATTACAGGCCTTTTATTTTTGTTTTATTTTATTTTATTAACTTTTGAAAATTTATACCCTAGACTTCAAAATGATTTTCTTATTTCAATTTTATTTTTTAAATTATAAAGAACTAAAAATTTAAAAAATTTCAAGTAATAGTCATGTTTTTACTTTTATATCTTTAAATTTTTATGCTTGAGACTCTAAAATAAATAAATTAAATCCATAAATTTTATCCCAAACTATCCTAAGAAAATTAAAAAATAACAAAGAATTTTTGAATATTTTAGGCAATGAAAATATAATCCAACTCACCTCTAAATTTCCTTTCCTTCGATCTTATAAATCTTTTCTTAGCTTTAATGCTCTTTTTATCACGTCTACGACCCTTATCTTGCCTTTCCTTCCTTGCTATAAATATGCGTAACCTAATTGCACATCAAAATATTTAAAGGATTGGTAACTATATATATGTATGTAAAGTTACGCACCTTTTAAATCCTTACCGTTATCCCTCATTTATATCAATTTTTACACCTATTTATGGACTTTTCAGAGAAAGTGAACTAACCTTTTGGGAGATACAGGGCCCAAAACAGCCAATGCACAACACTAACTCCATATAATCGCATGCAAAATGCGTCCAGTGAAATCCATCTACGCATGTAGCTCACAGGCAAGCCCAAAGGGCCTTGAGGGGCCCAGATCATGCCCTAGCCCAATCCTTGATGGGCTTTGAACAGATGGCAAGCTGGCCCACTTGCCCGCCATCTGTCGCTGCTTGCTGGCTAGATTTTTTTTAAACTTTGTTTTTCAAAATTATTTAAATTTTTTTACTCATTGAAATTAATTTAAAAATTTTAGGGTATAAAAATATCTTACTTCAAAAATATATAATAAAATTTTTAAAAATTACATGGTTTAATTTTCTATCTATATTTTTTAACTTAGATATGTAATTTCTTTTTTGTGTGCTCCACCTATAAACTATGTTGCTCATCGTATTTTTAGAAAAATATTTTTATATTTTATAAATAAATTATAATATAAAAAGTAGTGAATACATAGGAAAAAAAAATATAACTACTTAATACAAAAAATTTTATTTTTAGTTATTTAAAAGTTGGAAGAAATTATCTTAAATAACTAAAATATTTTTAAATTTATAATATAAAAATTAAATATATAAAAAATAAAATGTAATATAAGGTCGTGTATGGGAATGGAAAAATATGTGGGGAAAAAAAATAAATGTAGAAAATTAGAGAAAAGAGACGGAATAATTTGATATGATAGAGAATAATAATTAAAAATAAAATAAATAAAAATAAAATAAGTAGAATTTTTATATGAGAAAATATAAAATAATAATTAAAAATATATAATAATGGAGAAAAAGTTATTAGGTAGTTAAAAATGCCCAAAGTTTGCTGACAATCCTATATTCATGTCTAACTTTTGGGTTTTCCCAAATTCATGTCCAACATTTGTCTCTAATTTTCAAATTCGTGCCTAACATTACCAAAACTTGTCAGATAGTTGGATTTCAAAATCTCATGACCAAAATATCCCAGGACACTATCAGGGTTTATTTCCAAAATGGTGTCCAAAGTTTTCTGACAATCCCAAATTCGTGCCCAACTTTTGGATTTTCCCAAATCCATGGCCAACCTTCATCTGTCATTTTCAAATATGTGCCAAGCATCACTGGACCTCGCCAAATGACTGCATTCCACCTTGTCATTACCAAAATACCCTTGATTTTCTTCTTTTGTTCCTTCCCCCATCTCTTCCTCTTCTTCTCAATCTCCAACGATTTTCATTTCTTCTTTCAAACTAATCTCATTCTACAATTAGAGAAAACCCACCTCTTTGCAAGTCCCAACAACCGACAGAATCATAGACTTTGGGAAATACAAAGGGAGAATGCTCGAAACCCTTGCTTCTAAATACCTTAGGTGGGTTTCACAGAATCTCTGAGCTCAAGACTTCGAAGAGTGGGTGGAGCTTGTTAACCAAGTGCTTCAAGACCTCGTTTAAAAAGACAGGCTCGAATGGGAACTTGTAGAAAAAGTCCTCACCGGCAATGATCCTAGGGCTTCCAGAACTGACAGCGTAATTATGGATTTGCTGGAGATTAATCAAAGGTTTGGCTGAGATAACGATGATGAGGTTGCTTGGAGTTGCATCAATTTTGGGCTTATTGGGACATCAAAGGTTATCTAAAAGCAAAAAATTGGCATTGAATAGTGATAGTGAAATGGTTTGCGTATTCCAAAGACTGAGAATTTGGGTTCTTCAGTGATGACATCAAGATTGTTGGAGGAGAGGAAAGTTGGAATTTTTTCAGGTGAAACGAGGGATCAACGTATTAAAGAAATGGGTCCTCTAGAGAAAGGGTTAGGATGATGAAGGGAAAGAAACATCGGTTATTCAAGCAAAGTTTCGATGGATTCACTGATCAAAGAATTGTTTGCAGGTTTGGAAAATTGGAGAAAAATGGGTTTGCTGGGCGAGAATTCAAGTTTTCCACGAGCTGGAGAATCTGATTTGTTGGAAACATGTTTCAAGTTAGTGAAAGATAGAAGAGTAGATTTTCTAAGAGATCATTTCCGTGCTTTCAAGGTGAAAAGTTTGAGTTTTAGTAGGGTAGAATCTGTGTCAAGGGTATTTTCTCATGACAGGGTAGAATTTGGTCGTTCGGTGAGGTCCGGTGATGCTGGGTATGGATTTGGAAATGGCAGATGAAGGTTGGTATGGATTTGGGAAAATCCAAAAGTTGGGCATAGATTTCGGATTGTCAGGAAACTTTGGGCACTATTTTGAAAACAACCCAGTTTTTTAGCCTTGCTTGACGCCAAAATCATTGACCTCTACTCGTTTCCTTTTTTTGTATTCCTCCTGTGCTACTCCCATTCTAAATCCTTGTCCCATTATTCCTGAAGGAAGATTAGGGTTTCTGTGTAGTTGGCATCTAATATTCTAAATGCTTATTACTTTTGAGTTGTCATCCACAAATCAGAGATGACAACAACTTCAGGTATTTCTTTTTACCCTTACATTGGAATATCATCATTCAAGATTTTCTCCACATTTTTTTCATTTATGCGAAGCAAAACTCACATATTGCTCAACTTCCTTTTGCTTTTGGTTTCTTCTGATAGTCTTAAATTTCGATTGGTTTTACTATCTGCCTTTAATTTCGCAAATTGAAAATTAATGCTGCAATGGAATTATGCAATTTGAACTATAATATTTGTTAGTTTATTATTCAATATCATGAAAGTGATTCTTGCTGGCTTCATGTTTACATGACAAACATGTTGTACGTGGGTATGTAGCTCGTCTCTTGGGGAAGAGATGACAGTGTAGTGTGTAGACTGGAAAGGGATATGATTGATGTAACCACCTTGGTTGTCTTTATTACGGGTTTGGATTAACTTTGTTATCTAATGGTAGATCTAGAACACATCATGCCTTAAGTAGATTGCAGGCCTATAGAATCAACCAGGTATATCTGTTATCGAATTAAGTTTTACAGAGATTGACACATGATGATTGGTTTAAAAATTTTTGATTATTGTCTTGTTTGGTTGCTATGTATACATTTTTGGGTATCAAACAATGCATGATAGTTGCAACAATAGCCACATTTGGTAAGCTCGCCTGAGCTTCAAAACAAGTTCAAGGATATGAAATTTTGATGTGTGAATTGTAGTCAATGTTTGATTAAAGGATTTTTTATATTCTCTGGGATAGCTATACTATATGTAAGGGTTTCGCACTTACACTTTCAATGGAACTTGTAAAGAGTCTATGGATTTCACATGATTGTGATTGGATTCTTAACTTGTTCATACTTAGGCACTATTTGCTCATCATCATCAATTGACTCATTGTTCAACTTGAAACATGTGGATTGGTGTAAGTTGTTACATCTAAACCTTTTGAAAATGATTTCCATGTTGAGAATATCTAGGATCTTGAGACTAAAATTAAACAATTCAATCGTGAATTGTTTGATATATCCTTGGATGCATAAATCAAATAGCTATGATAGGAAAGATGATGCAATAGTGACAAGAAGTTAACAATCAAGCCTTTGACATCCATTATAAGTGGATGATTATACCCAAGAAGTTAAGAACAACAAAGTTGGAAAAGGTAATTGGCATAGTTTCACCTCTACAATGCTGTCTTAAGGAATGGGCGTTCACCTTATTGTTGCCAAAGCTAGGGAGTATGCATTTTAGGAGAATTAAAAAGGACATGAATGAATTATACTTGTTCACTCAAGTACCTTAAATCATCTTCACCTAATATTGGTCTTTGTTTTCAAAAGAGAACATTTATCATTTCATATAAAAAGTCAATATCAAATATTTTCCTGAAGTTAACTAGGAGTTCAAAAGCAAACAAATTAGGCTAATTAAGATGCCTAAGCTCTTCACATCTCATTGCATGTAGCCTGCACTAATGAAAATAAATTGCATGGCTTTGTGACAAAGTGCTATATGAGACCCTCTAATCTCCATGATGACTGTCTATCATCCACACTTGTTAGGTTGCCTAAAATGTTAAATGAAGTGGATCAATAGTTGATGAAGGTCCTTACATATGAAATGTTACTTGTAACTAGAATCATTGGGGGCTCATTATACCTTTTCCTTGATTTCTTGACTATAGTGTTAATTGTTTTAGTTGATGTTATGCATTGTTTTATTGTCTCTTCTTTGTAGAAGAATAGAGGATGAATATTATGATGGGTAAAGACATCACAACAGGGCCATTATAATGGTTATTATTTTATTGCATGGTCTATTTGGTGATAATTGACATGATTGTTAGAGCTGGAATTCCTTGTTACAATGCTTGAATGGAATATGCACGATGGTGGACCTTGAATTGATTTGAATATGCACCATGGTGGATCATGGTGCACCCTTTTTAGTTAAAAATGACTACTAAACCACTAATCTCATGGTCTATCTCCTTTTTTGAAATTATTAAAAGTATGTTTTCAAATTCATGCCCATACCCATGAATTCTTTGCAAATGCAGCAGAGGGCTATATTATGCTTTGATGTCATAAATAAGTCAAAATTCACAAAGATGGTTTTATCAGTGTCCTATAATAGCAATATTTTTGCACGCACTTAGTATGTATCAGGGGTGTAAGTCGAGTGGGTTCTGTACGGGTAAGTCAAGAGACACACGATCCAGATCTGAGAGACTGTGCATATATATATTGGCACCTACTTTTAACTAACCATGAGGTATAGTTTTGAGTATTTTTGCTACATGTAATTTGTGGTATCCTTTGATTACATGTGAGAATTTTTTTGCCTTTATCTTAAGTAACAAAAGATGTTGTGCTTATACAAATATAGATAACTATTACTGGAGCATATTTTACTTATTTATTTTTTATAAAGGGGTGCAAGTTCGTGTTTGGGCAGTTTGCCTAAGCCCCTTCCCACCCCTAACCCAAACTAGGTGCGAATTCAGGTTTAGGTAGCTGGGTTTGGGTTGAACCCACCTCGACGTACACCCTTAGTATGTATTTACCTTTTTTGATAACTTATCATGACATTGATATTTTAATAAATTTTATTTTTGATTCATCTAGGGAAAATATGACTGTAACTACTTTTCATGGTGTGATGTATATCATCAATGACTTGCAATTGCATATGAATCAGAGGCGATGAGATCAACTACTGACAAACACGGTATATATGTGGAAGCAAGTTGGATGACAAGAGGGTCAAGTGGAAAGTCATGTAAAGCATGTGATAAAGTGACACTACTGATAAAAGAACTAGAGCTTGCAAAAAGAGAGATTGAGATCATAAAGAAAGAAGCTGGATGGAATTAAAAGACTAAAATTCTCTAAGTAGGCACTAGTTTTCTTCTTATCTTTGTGTATAGTTGATTTGAATCACTCTAGTGTAACCAAAATGACATTATATAAAATATTATAACATTTATGTTATTTCAAAATTCCAGTGTTGTGTTTATTTTCTGGTTGAATGAAGTTATAAGTTAAAGTTTTTGTTCTCTGGTGATTTGTTTGTTTGGATGTGGTGGCAAACATGAACTGTAACAAACATCACTTAATGTAAAGCTCCAATCTTAACATGTATTTAATACTAAAAGAGTTAATGGATAAGGATTCATAAGTGCAGAGAATTACTATGTATTGTTTTTGACATTCTTTTGGTATGCATGTGTAATGCCTTGCCTTCTGACGCGCTACGCTCATATTTTCCTATAATTTCATTAGAATTTCTCCACTTCTAGGGTTGGGGAATTTCTCCACTTTTATGTCAAAAATTCGGTAAAGTCTACTCTGAAATGTAAAAAATTACACCTATACAATCATATACCTAACATACATTTAATCCCATAAAATAAACATTTTAATAATCATAACACAATACTGCTAACCACAAACTCACCACCACACCCCCAACTGCATACCCAAGACCTAAACCGAATCATGATGGCACTCACACAGATCTATTTATAATTTCATCACTATGATATACTAATACCATATAATGTACATCATTCTAATTGTATTTGAATAGGTTGCAATTGCCATTTAGATGCAATTCAAACAAATTAATTTTTTCTCGGACAAGTCACGACCTCTCTCTACCTAAATTTGTTTGTTATAAGTTATAGATGAATTCTTCCATTAGTTTGTCTGTTGGTCGATCCTTTGTAAGTGTGATTTATCTTTTATGAATAACAGATGAATTCTGTCGCCATAGATGAAGTCGAGTTGATCGATAGACAAACTCTGCTTTGTCTGCCATAGGTTTTAGACGAATTCCTCCAGGAGATTTGTTTTTCAATCGATCCTTCGTAAGTATGCTTTGTCTGTTATAAATAACAGACAAACTCTAGCGCCATAGACGAAGTCAAACAGGTAGATAGACAAACTCTGCTGATCGATAGACAAACTTTACTTTGTCTGTTTGAACAGATGAAGTATGATTTTCTTCTTTTACTCCCTATTCGTCAGTTGTAAGTGACAAACAAACTTTAATTTGTCTTGGATGAGTTAGGCTATGCACTTCAAACTTTAATTTGTCTTGGATGAGTTAGGCTATGCACTTCAAACTTTAATTTGTCTTAGATGAGTTAGGCTATGCACTTCATCTATAGGTTTATCTGTAGTAAGTTGCAAACAAATTAGCCTTTGTATTAATTCACTTATCCAAGCAACTATTTTATTTGTGCAGGTTTGTCTATGCTCGCTATGTAGCTTTCACTTCATTTTTCACTTTATCTATAATAAGTAACAGATGAATTTGATCCTATAGACGAAGTCGAATTCAATATTTGTTTTGCATTTTTTGAGCAATGATGAAGTTCATCTCTACAACTTTCTTCTTATTTCATTCCTGATTTGTTTGTCTTTGTTCAAAAGAAGTGGCTTTACTTTTTCTTTGCATCTAGCCTTTTTATCCTCAAACAAATTCTTTCTTCTTGTTTTGCTAGTTAGATAAGGTTTTTTCTCTTTGTGCATAATTGTCCAGGCAGCTATTTCTTTGTCTTTCTACTTTCTTCATTTATCTGAGCGCATAATGAAATTTCTTCTTCTTACTTTGTCTCAGACAAACTCTAGCCGATTGATAGTTCAAATTTCTTGAACAACTTTATGCTCCTTGATTATGACTTCTTCTTCAACTATTTTTGTCATTGCATTTGTCTGTAGAGATTCCTTATTTGATTTTATAGACAAAGCAAGCTCCTTGTTGCTTGCATTTGAAGCCTTATTTTCTTCTTCTTATTCTTCCATGATCTTTGGCAGTTTAATCTCTTTGGAATGTAGCAGATAATTGCAGCAAGTGGTTGCAGTTAATTGTGATCCTTCGCTTAGAATTTTTTCTGCACTTGCTACATTATTAGCTTTCAGATATATTATTTGATCAAAATGTATTTTATCCTCATGTAATTTTAACATTTTATAGAGCAAGGATAATATATTTCTATTTAAGTACATAATGTGAAAGCTTAATAGAGTATGGTACTAGATATGATTCAACAAATTAATGAGAGCTAACTTCAGATTAAGCACACTATGTTATAAAAAATGTATGTTTGCATAATTAAATATTCATGATTATATATACATTTTATATTATCAAATCATAATTATGTATATAATTATTATTGGTTTAAGCACTCATACATTGTATCTTATTACAAGCTTTGTTATCATCTAAATCATATATAATAATCCTGACAAATAATACCTAATAATGCAATCACACAATGTCATCCCATATCATATGTTTGCCATGCAGGCACTACCTATCACCATTGTGTCATTCAAACCCCGTCTTATACTATTATACAGGCGAATATACAAATTCATCATATAATATATATCCACTAATGCATATAAGGAGATATCTACTATTCTCAACCAATTAAGCATTCTCTTAGTATATCAATTATCAATTTACACAAGTTACACATATATTAAAGGGATATTCTCTATCTCTTTCAATAGACATCCATATCATAAACTAAACACCAATTTACCAATCCAAAGGATACTCACTATCCCTAATAAACCAAATAATATTAATTTTAAACAAATATGGGATATCTATTATTCTCAACCAAAACATACATGCCCAGATACAAATAAATGACATATTTCATACCCTCATTATCACATTTAACCATAAAATAGAGCCTACTTACCTGCATGAAGAGGCACTTCAAAACTTCTCTTCAGCTCCTAACTTGATTTCTACTTTCATACCCAGATAGCCCTACATATAGCACATGATTATAATTCATATTATACATATATCAAATATCTATTTCAATTATGTATTTTAATTGGGCATCATCACCCATTTCACTCTAACATTTTAATTGGGCCAAATGTGGAGGTTTTCACCTAAATCACCATTTCAAGACTTACTTTATTAACAATACAACTTAAGAATTATCAACATCCTCTAACCATCATTCTTTACATCATTTTATGTCCATTAAGTACACTTTTCCATTGCTACCCAAAGGTTGTTATGGAATCAATCAATAGCATCCTATTCGAGGCATTTTCTCAAACATTACATAGACACCATTTAATTCATGTCATTTCAACAGATTATCTTAAGGGGATTTTATATCTAACCATATGAAATCATCACACAACATGATTAACATGCCATCAACCTCAATGGTCATAAAAATAAGCTAGTTAAGTCCTTAACTCTATCAATTTGTTACTTATACACTTTATAACTGAAAACTCTTTTTAACCTCTACTTAGATCATAGCCTAATCTCAACTTTTTTACCTTTAAACAAGTTCTAAGACATTATAATCTAGGTCTTAAATAATTTTTCCATAATAATTACACATAAAACATAAAACCCCAAAATTTCACTATTCTCAAAACCCTAACTTAGGATGAGACTTCATTTTTTCTACCTAGTTTAGTTCCAAAACACTCTAATTACCTCATTAATCACTTCCCCCATAATTTAGCAACAAACCCCCATCTTGTTGCCATAAATCACTATTTACAAAAATCTACAAAACCCTAGCTTACAAAATCATGAATTTAAATGGGGAAAAGGGGCTTACCTTTAGATTTGAGCACAGCTTCTTGCCTTGCATATGAATCTAGCCTCAACTTTGCAAGAACCCACCATGAACATCAAAAAAATCAATTTTTCATCTTCTTCCACTATCGAACTAGCTAAAATTTGGGTTTGGATTCATAGTTGACGGGCTACATGCCTAAACACTATTATTCTCTCAAAGATTTGATGAAAAAATGGCTAAATAAGGTAGGGTTTGGGTGCGGAAAGAAAATAGAACAAACTAGGAGAAGAACGGAACGGAAATGGGTTGAAAAAGTTGATTGACTGACTTTATTTACCAACTGATGCTGAGGCGCTCAATTTTCTGTCCGCCGCCCATTCTTCCATCTCATTCTATCTCCGCGGCCTTCATTTTGGTGCCACGGGGCCAGCCCTACTGGCCAAGTTTTGACAAATTTACCCCCTTTTTTTCAATGTTGTTTCTTCTCTAATTGAATCATTACAATTCCTACATAATGGTGACATAAAAACATATAATTAATCCCCTCAAATGAAGCAAAATAATTCTATTAGATGGCCATATACTCAAGTATTTTTCCTAAATCACTATACCCTTAATACAATTAGTGCATGTTATCCCAAATTAGTCATAAAAAAATATTTTTAAAATTTTCCTCCACTTTTTAACACCTTAGGTGTTACAACATGAACCTTTTAAGTTGATGGTGCAACTGGTCATTAATTAATGAACAAAGTTGGCTACTTTATTGGACATGTAGATCCATGTGCTTAACATTATAACTTGTGATAAGCCTCATCCAATGCGTTTGTGGTTGTAGATGTTTCTTAGACTTTTGTAACTCCAATATCAGGTGGAGGTAATGAAGGGATAAAATACATTAGAAACCATGTGATCAAATACATTCGCTTTGCTCCACTATTCCATTGCATTAAGTTACAATTTCAATGAGTTTAGATCCATGAAGGAATATGTTCCATTGCCAACTATAACTTCCTTTAATGGTCACAAAGTAGAACATGTAACTTCAAACGGATACTTCACACCCACATTCTGTGATTTCTGATAAACGAAATTTCCCATTTGGCTGAAAGATGACAAAAAATCCGTAGAAGCCTTCTGCTCAACATGACCATGGGCTGAAGAAACACAAGCCATAAGCTTGATTCCTAAAAGTGGATTTCTTTTTCCTTATGTAGTTGTAGAAAGAAAATAAGAGAAAAAAAAATCAAATTATACAAACTTAGAAACCAAACCATGCAATCAAAAAGCTCCATGAAAAGTATCTTTCTGCAATCAATCAAATTGGAAATCCAAATCATCTTGAACGCCCATACAAAGAGGATGGGAATAGTGAAGGGGCAAAACTTGGTTGTGTCTCCTAAATATAGCATTCTCATATGATCCAACAACTTGTATGAAATGCTTTGCATGCTTCAAATCAATCTGTAAAATATACATAAATAGAAAAGAGTATTAGACTTGTCAAAGCATAATATTTTAAAGTTCTAATAGTAGTTCAACATTACTTTTGCTCCAACACTAAACGAAGTAGACAAAAACAGTAACAATGACATCCTTTTCTTCCAATGTAGAATCTAGCTGCCCCAAAAGCTCCCAATCACAATCATTTGCAAGGTATAATATATCAATGAATATTGATATTAATATCATTATCATATCTGTCAATAATGTGTTAAAATATGTGGGGAATATGTTAGGGAAAAACATGTGTGGATTATACTAGACTAAATTTGTAGCAACCAATTTGGATAGTGAACAAATACATAAATTGCAATTACCTTCCTTAAAATCCATAATGACCCACACTATAGTAATCCTCCCTTAAGTCACATTTCTTAAAAATCTAAGTTGAAAGTAATAAACTGAAGCTTACAGAGTACATTAAAACAAAAGGCACCAGTTACATTGATGAACTTAACAAATTAGGCCACTCATGGTAACTGCTGTTCCTTTTACAATATTGGCCCCTCCCATTCACCCTTATAATTGCATTTTTCTCCTTGCTCTCAGCATAAAATGGAGAACGGGATGTACTTTCTTATAGTGGGTTTTTTCAAATTTTTCTGTTGTGACCAAGATTACCACAATTACCGCATTGAACTATATGAGACTGCGATGCACAAGGTCCTTCATCAGCAGCTCATCTTCTATTAATCTTGGGATGACCCACACCCTGTTGGTAGAAAGATTTGCCCACTACTAGAAATTGGATTATAAAACCTAAAATCTGACATTGAATGAATAATGCCTTGATAAGTTACAAAGTACATAGTACGGTGAAAGTATGGAGCATTTAAAACCTCTGGATTAAGCATCTACTCAATTTGTACTATACAGGCATGCTTATATGCTATTCAATCAATTCATCATTGCTTATATAAACATATCTTTCTAACTAAATGTAGAGTATACCTTCCATTATCGCATTCAACTCCATACTCGTACTCATTGGCACGCCTCACAATAGCCCACCTGGCTATCCTCCTATTCTTCAAAACCTTTTTTTTAGCTCTTGGCACCACTAGTTCATCCCATGTGTAGGAACTCAAGTTCCATTGTCTCTCAAGCATTGTCATCATCTTGATCCGAATGCCACCAAAGAGCTCACAAACTGGCCGATGACGTAGATCCCATAGGAAACTATTCTAGGACTTAGTTGTATTATTCTCAGTTGAATTACAAGGTAAATCATCTTTGAAGAAAGCCTATGACTAGTGTAAAGGAGATTCCTCCATCACATACAAGTATACTTATATAAACAACTATTGCAATTGCTTTGTGCATGCCCTCCACTCATTTATTGTATATACCCGAGTTGCAACCTAGAAACAGTATTTTACTGCCATACTTTTACCAAAATCATAAGTTTTTAAATTTGCATAAAAATGACACATGCAAAAGCTATGACCACTAGTTGGAAATAACTGTGAGACAATTGCTAATAGACTACTTTGTTGGTCTGACATAAAATAGAAGTCCTCATCTTCAATTGCTCGAGCTAGATAACCTAAGAATCATTTTCAACTCTTCTTACACTTCTGCTCCACCATTGCAACTTTTAGGGGCAAGATATCATTGTTACCATCATAAGCAACTACTAACAGTAGAATCCCTTTGTATTGACTCTTCAAGTGACAACTATCCAATAATATCATGGGATGACATCCATGTACAAATCCTTCCACACATAATTGGGTTTGTGTTTTTTTTATATGTTGAGAGGCTTTGCTTTACATTGGGCACCAGAGTGTTAGCCCCAAGAAGATCAACCATGCAAGCATAGTGAGCCTTTAATGGCTTGAGTCCATAGTCTTTACACATTGAATCAAAGTATTGTTGACCTTCATCAATACGGCCTGCATGGCTGTATGCACATGAAAGACCCACAAAGCTCGCATGATCAGGCAGGATACTCTCAGCCTTCATTTGCTCAAAAACCTTTATAGCTCCTTTCTGAAACCATGGTGAGCACAGCCAGCTAGGACAGAATTCCAAGTGACTGTATCATGAATAGGCATCTCATTAAAGATCCGAAGTGCATCAACAAACCCACATGTGAAGTACATGGATATAACAACATTTTCAACAAAAAGATATGCATTAAATCCAAGCTTAAAAACCAAGTAGTGGATCTCTTTGCCAACCGTGGTAGCACCCAAATTTGCACAAGCACTGATAAGACTTGCCATGGTTGATGAATTTGGTTTTGTTTCACAAGTTAGCATGCTGGAAAATAACTGCAATGCTTCAAAATAACCTCTAGCTTGCACATAGGCAGAGATCGTAGCTGTCCAAGACACAACATCATGGCTAGGCATCTTCTCAAAAGCAATACAAGCATTTTCAACATATAATTTTGGGATAGTCCAGCAAGCAAGGAATTCCAAGAAATAATGTCTTTCACTTTGAGGGGGGGGGGGGGGTGGGGGGGGAGAGGGGGCGAGCGCGAGAGAGAGAGAGAGAGAGAGAGAGAGAGAGAGAGAGAGAGGTAGGAGCATACCGTTGCTCCTTGCAACAATGTAGATCCTCTCGACGATGATTTAACTCAATCATAGTAGGAGGGAGGTATGGGAAGAAAGAAAATTGCTTCTGAGGGAGGTGCAGGAAGGGAGAATAATGGTAAATCTGAGAGGGATTTAGAATGGGAGCAACACAGGAGGAAGGCATAAAAGGAAATGAGGAGAGGCCAATAGTTTTGACATTGAGCAAGGCTAGAAAACCCAAAAAACTCACTTCTCTTCTAGCATCCTAGGGTATTTTGGTCATAAGATTTTGGAATCTAACCATCTGGCGAGGTCTGATGATGCTCGGCACAGATTTGAAAATGGGACATGAATGTTGGGCATGGATTTGGAAAAACCCAATAGTTGGGAACAATCTTTGGGAACTGTTTTGGAAATAACCTAAAGAAAAATATATAACTACTTAATACAGAAATTTTTATTTTTAGTTATTTAAAACTTGGAAGAAATTATCTTAAATAACTAAAATATTTTTAAATTTATAATATAAAAATTAAATATATAAAAATAAAATGTAATATAAGGGCGCTTTTGGGAATGGAAAATTATGTGGAAAAAAATAAATGTAGAAAGTTAGAGAAAAGAGATGGAATAATTTGATATGATAAAGAATAATTATTAAAAATAGAATAAATAAATAAAAAATAAGTAGACATTTTGTAAGAAAAAATATAAAATAATAATTAAAAATATATATAATAATGGAGAAAAAGTTATTAGGTAGTTAAAAATATCAAATCACATCAAAAGGTATATAAAAAAATGATAAGAGCAGATGAAAAAATCTTTCATTATCTTTTTTCTTGTTACCAAACACACCATAAGAAAATAATTGAAAGCAATTATTTTATACAAATAAAAATTTAAAAATAAATTTAGAAAAAAAGAAAAAATAGAATAGAATTTTGAATTGATTCATGAATACTTATAATTACTTAAATTAATTTAGAACAAACTGATATGATTTATTATAATTTGTAAATATATTTAGATGATTTTAAATTTATTTTTAATCATTTTAAATGATTTGAGTAGTATTTAACTTAATTTGGAACTTTTGGTATGAGTTTAATTTTTTTAAATTATTTGAAATAATAACTTATGAATATATTAGAATAATTTTTTAATTATTTTGAATTTTTTGGAATGATGTAAATATATTAAAAATATTTGAAATGTACTTGACATTATTTGAAATTAGAGTGATTGTTTAAAATTAAAAATTTATATATTTAGCACAAAAGTTTGCAACACCCCAAGAAATGATGGTCAAAGGAAAGCCATAATTTGCTAACAGTTGTTAACGAAAGCGGCAAATATGCCTAATTTACAAACTTATAAAGATAATATTTAAATTTATGGCTGAGAATATGCAATTTCTTAAAACTCTATGGGGCAAGATGCAAATCATCCTGTCTAAAATAACGTAAACCATTCGGTAAATGTAAAATAAAAGGTGGACCTCATTTAGCCGAGCATTAAATAATGAATTTTAGGAAGGCACTTTGTCTTTTAACAGTGATTTTCTGATGGCCGCTGGGGTAAAGAGCACGTACGCAAATCATCATAAATAATATGTAATATTGTCAAACCTCATGGGCACTGCTGCAAATTACCCCTAGAAGCAATGATATTATTAAGTCATTTCAGATAAAAAAAATCTGAAAAATTGGACTATTTTCTCGGTTTGCTTTAAACTTTTGGAGATTGTGTGAAACCAACGACATCAAATAATCGCTGTACCTTTAAAATTAAAATTTAACTATAAATTTACTTGAAATTTAGATATTTCCTTTAAACTCTGCGAGGTGAAATTGCAGTCTAGAAAGAAATTTTTTCTTTACGTAAACCTTGACTCTGAAGATAAATGGTGAATGCCACTTACCTGTTCTCTGTTTAACTGTTTGTTTTTCGCACGACTTCATTACTAGTTCTAATATAAATGCATCACAAATTATCCTCAGTGGTTGAAGGCCATGCTGGAAGAGATGTATTGATGAAGAATGGCATGTGCAAGACACAAAGGCTTGCAAGTGAATTTTCAAAATAAAATAAAAAACAATAAATCAAGTATTACAAGGCACAATTGGTTGCTAAATGATTTTGCTGAATCCACAAAAAAGAATATGAGAAAACCTTTATAGCCATGTTCAACCTGCCAATTGGCTAGAGAGAAGGAAAAAGAAGAAGACGAGAAGGAAGGAGATGAAGTCAACCATTAATTGATTAAAAGGACAAAACAAACAAGCTTTTCAAATAAAACAATAAAAGGTAATGGTTAAAAATATAAATAATAATAATTAATAAAGTTATTAAAAGTGGATGTCATATTAAAAAAAAGTAAGATGTGTTTGGCTAGGCTGTATTAAAAAATGTCTTTAAAATATATGATGACATCAGCTAAATAAAAAATGGTGTCAGCAAAATAAGTTTTTTTTTTAATAAAACGTCCACGTAGATCCTCCCCCTGACACGGTACTCTCTAGCTATCCTTTTCGTACAAGATATGCATATCATGCTGCTGCAAGCTAGCAGCATTTGGAGAAGAACGAGAAGCCATAGAGAGCCTGGGAAAAGCACAATTTGCAATGAGACCAGATTTGAAGATCTTGCTGCTTGATGAGCAGTAATCAAAATAAAACCGGAATATGACAGGCAAGTGTCTGCTGCCAGCTAACCTGCTCCCTTTTTCCTTCTTTTTTTTCTGCATTGTTAACTAAAACCAATGTTATCACAACCAGACCAATGGTTGAAACGATCAGGCGTCCAGTTCACTTCACGGTCTAACCAGTTTGACCAGCCAGTTCAACTGGTTGAACAGCTTATATTTGAAAAATTTTAAAAATAATATAACATGATTTTGAAAAATTTAAACCATATATATTAATCTAAATATATAGTACTTTAATTCATCATTTCGATTTTATTATAATACTATACTATTTTAATTCATCATTGTATTCTATTAATAGTATTAAAATTAAAAAAAGGTTACTACCGAAACCAACCGGGCTAGATTAGACCAGTCAACTGACCGGTTTATGGTCGAACTGGTTCAACCCACTGCTCTGGGATGCAGTTATAACAGCTTACGGTAACATTGAAGTGCAATCTGATATCCTGCATCAGATTGGAGTTTATTCCATGAAGTCCATTATTCTATGAAATGGTGACAAGCATTTCTATCAATTCGTGGTGCATTCATGTACCATCAGCATATAGAACATAGACCATACCAACTGTTTGTTCTATGCACAACTTACAGAGTCTTACTGCAGAGTACAGAGTTCCACTTCACAAAGGTAAGTGTATTATGAGGTGCATTACCTTGAAATTAGTTTTCTGACAAGTACATGAACCCCCATCAGAAATTGACACTAGCTCCATTGGTAAACTATAAATCCCAGACAGAAAACAACATTGAGGTTGCAAAGTTCGAGAAACAATTGCATACTTTGAAGAAATTTGTTGCAATAATCTTGTAAGCAAATGTTTTAACATGACCACTATGGACGCAATAGCCCACCTCCGCTGCATGAGTTGGATACCCCTTTGACTGCACAGCAACAGTGATGAAATGAACATGGACAGCATCAGAGGAAATAACAGAAATATAGATGGCTGCACAAGCAGCAAACACATCTTTCTGGTCCAAGACATGAATCAGCACAAGCGTTTTAATCAGCCTCAAAGTCCACATCAAATAGTTAATTTGCATGTACAATCAAATCTTGACATTGTCACAGACCTTGATGTCAAACTCAACCTGGAATGTGATACCTACTGGTTGATTTGGGCAGCAAAAAAGATGGAATCACTTAGGATAAGTGATCAACACCAGTACATTAGGTTGCATATTTCAGGTCCTATCTCTCACTCTTGTGGATCATCTACATCCTGCAAAAAAGTAATTACTACTGTGGCTGAACCATCAAGTAGCATCAGAGGTTCGTGTATTCTTTAGACATAGGGTTAATGCAGAGCAGATCCTATGATACACACGTTGCATTCAGTAGATTGACACCTGAATAGACTCTTAATGCTGCCCCAAGCCATAGTTAAGGGTGCATTAGGTTGGCAGCTGATCAAAAAATTTCACCATGAATTTAACAATGTGAGAGTTGTATTCGGTAGCCCCCATGGCTGTCATTTTAAGAAAATGGAGCTCCAGACTCCTTACACCATTAACTTTTACCTACCATATTTATTGTTAATTCTTTCAATAAAGCAAGAAGAAACAGGCTGCTTAAGAACACCAATAGCATCAGCACTTAGATTTATCTCCTTTTGTTTCTGAAAGGAAGAAAGTGTTCTTTTCTTCAAATTTTGCATTATAAAGCAGTTATTTTTGCAAATAACAATTGCTATAACTATTAAATTAAGGTTAATTGATTATGATCCATGTCTTAAGCAGGATGATGGCTGTGGTGATTCCTATGATGAGTCCCAATATCCAAAGGTACATGATCTAGCAACCCAATAGTGCATCACAGAATGTGTATGGAGGGATCTCTAATAGTTATTTCTTTAATTTGATGTTTACCTCGTTGCTAGGACCTTGATCATATTGAAATTAACTACAGAATTAAGAAAGCATTTAAAGCGGTAAATTGCTTATCAACCTCAGACCTCAAAATAGAAGCCTATAAAATCCTGCCTTATTGCTGGTACAAAGAGAAAGTGGGTAGCAGCCACCAACTGAGATGAACCTTTTGCCACATCGTATTCCATGAATTCTAACAGTGCAATGATGAGATGATTGTGTAATAGAACTAATGCAAACTACCCCAATTAGGATGATATATATTTGCTCTGTTTGGCCTAATTTTTCAAACCATAGCATCACTTTTGGAATCAAAGGAAGTACATACTGTTGCTTTCTGTCCACCCCTGTTTCCACAACAAAATCTCCATTTCACAAAAATATTTTAAACCTTCTTTCTGAACTCCCCAGCTTTTGGTATGGATTCCATTCACAAAACTCATTTATTTTCCAAGTCCTACACCTAAATCCCCAAGTTTCCCAAAATTTCTCAATCCTAGACAGCAGATATAAATTTCACTAAACCCAATCCCAACAGCGAAACTGTTATTTCCATAAAATAAGTCAAAATTTCCTTAACATTGCACCTAATCCTAACCCATTCTTAACCCACCTCAAATGTCTCTCTTTCTTCCCATGCATCCTGTGATATTCCACATCGCCCGAGTGAGGAGGAGAGTTCTGACATTTATATGTGGGCCTTGTGAAAACCTGTTAAGACACCTTTTGTGGGGGTTGTATGAGCGGTAACCACAAAGGGGCAAAGCAATGGGGACTGTAATGGTCCAAAGAAGATAATACCTTAGTAGTGTGGCCATGGGTTGTTATAAAATGGTATCAGAGCCGACCCCCAAAAGTCAAAGAATGAGAGTGTGTCCAGCGAGGATGCTAGAACTAAAGAGGAGTGGATTGTGAAATCCCCCATTGCCCGGGTAGAGGGGGGGAGTCCTACCACTTATATGTGGGCCTTGCGGAAACCTTTTGAGGCGCCTTTTGTGGGAGTTGTATGGGCGGCAACCATAAAGGGGTAAAGCTGTGAGGACTATAATGGTCCCAAACGGATAATACCTCAATAGTGTGGCCATAGGTCGTTACACATCCCAACTGTAAACCTAATTAAATTAACAACCCAACTCCCATCCATGCATAACTCAACCTTCCAGCAGCAAAAATTTCTATAGAGTGTACTGAGAACCCTTTGTTTAATTATAAGACAGTCCTTCAAATGCTAAATAAACATATTCAAAATAAAAACAAAGATTCCATAAGGATGCCCCATTTAATATGCTTGGCCGTCTTTTTGATGGCCTATGAAGCCATCAAATAAAGTCATCTTTTCATTGGGAAAATAATTTCTCCAAATAAAGTCATGATTCATGAGGTTACAAGTATTAGTGAAGCTACACTATCAAGCACATCAATCACATATCTGTAATTTGTTCTGTTTCAGTTGTCATAAAATAAAGAATAAAGAATAATAAAAAAAAAACAGTAATGCCCAGGAAGTCACGGGCATTAGTTTGGGTCAATCTTACATCATATTAACACACAAATTGGTATTAAGTTGCTAATGAGCCAATAATAGTCCCTTTGGCCAACTTGTTGTTCATGAGCCATAGTTTATTTCACTTTGGTTTATTTTTTATTTTGTTTTTCTTTCTGCTCTTTCTTCTTTACCAGCAGCAACAGCAAAAGCAATAGTGTCAGAATGAGGTAAGAGTAGTAGTTTACTTGGCAGTTGTGAGTACCCTCTAACATGCAGCTGAAGCAGTGGATTGCTGCATACGGAAACAATTTTCTATGCTACTCCATTGTCAATTATGACCTTGATGATCTAGTCTTCACATGTTTACATGAGTTTTCATTTTTTTCCCCTTTGCAACTGAGAAAATTGGCATGTGCATGCATGTGAATGTGCTCGTGTTTTGTGTGTGTGTGTGTGTGTGTGAGAGAGAGAGAGAGAGAGAGAGAGAGAGTGTGTGTGTGTGTGTGTGTGTGAGAGAGAGAGAGAGAGAGAGAGAGAGAGAGAGAGAGTGTGTGTGTGTGTGTGTGTGTGTGTGTGTGTGTGTGTGAGAGAGAGAGAGAGAGAGAGAGAGAGATAGAGAGAGAGAGTTTGTCTTTGTCATAATTTTCTTGTCCCTTTTCACTTTCATCTTTAATAATTTGTGATGTCTTCTCACCAAGCTTAC
>JAYJMB010052819.1:0-28607 GCA_036873735.1 Pouteria campechiana
TTTCATGGGTATAGATTTTGATTATTTGGATATGAAATGATGTGTTGGTTATGAATAACCTGTTTAATTCATTATTATTTTTGAATCAGGTCTGCTTACTGAGTTACCCAGACTCACGCCTTCTTATTTATATTTTTAGCTGGCAGGTCAAGTAAAGAATTCAAACTGTGAGTTGGAACTGAGAAGCATGATTTGAAGACAATTAAATTTTGATATAATGATTTGAAATTATAAATTTTAAGTGTATTTGTATGTTTGTATTCACGAGATCTCAAATGATGTATAAGTGGTGTAAAGGCATGTCTTAGTGAATTATTTGTCATATTTTAAATGAAATTGTATAATTAGAAAGATGTGGACTACCATCATGATTTGAACTGATCTTGGGCTGTGGGAGTATAGGGTGTGTGTTTTAGAGTTTATGTTATTATATTATTTTATTTGGTAAATATTGTACAGGTTTGAATGGATGAAATTTAGAGGAGGCTCTACCAGATTTTTAGGCAGAGCACCCCGCCCTAAAAGTGGGCAAATTTTATTGAATTTATGGGGAAAATGTAGTGTCATGCTCGAAAGGTGGGGCATGACAAAAAACCCTCCATTTTTCCTTAAAAAGCCAGCAAAAATATGCAATTTTGGAAGAATTCCGCAACTTGTCTGCCTCCAGCGCTGGCGGCACCAGCTCGCTACCGGCCGGTGGTGGTCCAGTATGGGTACCAGTTGGCTAACTCACTGCTTTGTTCGCTCCGTTTGCTTCATCTTTGTAATTGCTTCTTTACCAACCTTTTTCTCTTCTTTTTCATTCTTTTTCCATCTTCAAAGCACTTGATAAAATCCAACAAATAAGCATTAAATTCATCTAAAAGAGATAAGGATTTGCAAATAAATAAACTAAAACATGTGTAATATATGTTTATGAAATTAACTCATCAACTTCCAACCATCACTCCTAATAATAATGACAGACCGCTATTAAATTAGAGAAGATGCACATTAACAGTAAACCATGCATTGTCATCATATTTGCATGAAATCATTCTCTTTAAACTTGGTGCATTAATGTGATTTTGATGAATAATACATGCTTAATTGATTAATGTCTGATTATTGTTCTTTATAAATATGCTTCATGTAGTAATAAAAATGTTTAATTATCAAAATGCGTAAAAGATGTTTAATATTGTCATTATAATCAACCTAATCATAACATTAAATCAATGGAAAGAAAATTGAGTGATAAATTTTAACTGAAAGGGGGAGAGAAAATTATGTAATGATATATACATATAACCTAAACAAGAAAACATTATTTCAAGGTTCAACAAAATAGGGGGAGAAGAACTTAAAGAAAGAATTATATAAATAGGAATAGAAATATAATTAAGGGAGAGAAATAAAATTAGAGGGGGAAAGCAATATGATTATAATGAAAATCTTTTTGATTATGATAAAAAGAAGAAGAGAAACATGAAAGACTTGTGAGAGATGAGAGACTTGTAGGAGTGATGGTTAGAGTTAGGAAAAAAAAGGGGGGGTCGAACCCATAGGATTATATAGGTTAGATATTTAGGAGGAGATTAAAAGAAAATTATTAATTATTAATAATAAGTTTTCAAAGTTTTATCATTATCAAAAAGGGGGAGATTGTCAGCATTATTATATATGATTTTGATGATAACAAAACTTGTATTAAGATAAGAAACTTGTATGCTTAAATTTGTAACAATTATATGCATGATTATGAATTACTAAACGTTAATTGATACAAATACATAATCAAGAATGATCAATTATACAAGCATACTTATTACATTATGGTGCACATAACATTAATTACTCTTTACTACATAAATTTGTTAAATCACACTAAGCACCACAATCACTTAAGCTTTCATATTATGCATTTGATAGAGATGTATGTTATCCTTGCTTCACAAAATATTACAATCACATGAGGATAAAATATATTATGATATTATATATGAAAGCTAACAACATAGCAAGTACAGAAAAGTTCAACTACAGGTGATCGTTCAAATTATAATTCCTCATAAGTGTATAGACGTATAACAATATAGTGTGCAATGCAAGGGTTGATCCCAGAGAGAACGGCAAACTAACTTAATTAATCTTAGTTAAACCAACTTAATTAATCTTAGTTACTAAGTATACAACTAAACAAACTTGGAATAAGGTTTGGTATAATTTTAGAAACTTAATAGAATAAAAGTAAATAAATAGCTAAAGATAATGCAGAGAGATTAACAAGAAGAAGAAGTCTAGGGATCCGATTTCACCATAAGATGATAACCCTTTGCTAATGGAATGTTGGATTTAATGTTTCACTTGGGTTCATTCTTTCAAAAGTAAGATTATTACCATTAATTTGTGGGTTTAAATCAATTGCTTTCACTCATTCCAATTACCTATGGTGTATAGTATAATTGAAGTGAAAACCCATTAAGTTTGAGAACATAAGAACCAAAATAGAATGGTTTAGTATATTGTGTGTACCTTAACCATTTATCCTTCTCATTCAAGGGAGCTCATGGATTAGCATATTATGTGTACCTTAAACATTTTTGATAAATAATCTAACTCATAATATTGGTGATCAAGTAATAAAATAAATTAATCATTGAAAATAACATCATGAATGAAATAAGAACATCTAACATTAATAATATTCAACAATCTATAACAAAGAGTATCAAAAAGGGTTACATCTTCACCCTAGAAAGAGGAACTAGTTAATGAAAGAAAAAGAAACAACTCCCTGAGACAGGATGATAATAATGAAGAACATCTTCTCTCTTCCTCCCTTGCTTCTCTTCTCTTGCAAAACACTCATTCCTCTTGCCTCCAAAAGAGCCTCCAAAAAATCCCTCAGAATGGAAGTGAAAAATTTCTCCCAAAAAGCCTAAAGTTTCTCCTAAAACCGCCCCAGCTACCCCCAGCTATGCCTAGCTATGCACTTAACATAAAATACACAAAATTAAGGCTGCCATTAGCACCACCAACACTGGCTTACTATCCAATCGGAGGTACTCACACTATTTTGACTATAACTTCTTTATATGAACTCAGAATGTAATACCAGTGGTGTTAAAATTTTGGGTAAATTTTTTGCATTTTAGTAAAGTGAGGAATTGAGGTAATAAATAGTGTTTTATAAAGAAATTGCTACGGAAGACTGAATGGAGTAACATGAACCTAAGTAATGATTTTGAATATAGTCATGTATATGACTTGTGTGATGAACGTAATATGATTATTATGTATAATGTGATATGTATGAGATATTGAATCAAAATTTTGATATAGTTTTGGAATTTTGAATTATTGAGTTAAATGTTTAGGTAAAAAGAACTCAACAGGTGATTTTCATAAAAACACAAAAATTTCAATGAATAAATAGCTTTATATGACGTTTGAGGTGATTGAAATTTGATTATGTGGATATGGGTAGAGTTTGATGCTTGAAATTCATAAATTTCATTAATCTAAATTATATAACGGCTATAAGAAGAAAAAGAACTGAAATGGTGAATTTGGGAAAAAGCATATTTATGATCAATGTGAATGGCCTATAGTTATTATATGTATTGTAATGTGTGTGAAACATTAGTTTGAGTTTTGGATGCATTTTGGAATGAAAATGACATATAGAGTCACTTATAGTAGAAAATTTGGTTAAAAAGAACTGAATAAGTGATTTTTGGTAATTGACCTCAAATGAGGTATAAAATAGCATGAACATATTTTGTTTCATATATGTGATGTATGGGAAGCGATTGTTATGATATTTGAAGTGTTTTATGTGAAATGGGATCATTGATGGTTTATATAAGTACAAATTTTAAATTTGAATAGTTCCTTGTAATGAATGGATTATTACTTGAGTTTGGGGGTGAGAATTAATTTTTTCAATAAGTATTTTTGGATGATTATGCATGGAAGTAATGAAAAATGAAATTATTAAAATTTTAGTGATTATAGATAAGAGAAAAAGTGGAAAATTGGAATGAAAACTAAAGGAGCACAAGTGTATATTACGAAATTCTGAATTTGAAAAATGGATCATTATGAATGAATTTTGACATGGATAATGGCTAATTTGAAATAATTTTTAACATAGAAGTGTAGATCATAAAATTATCTGTCAAATGGAAGAAAAATTCACTTGATTCTGATGTCATATGAGGAAGTTATGACTAATACACTGAATTTGTCCTAGATGACTAAAAAATAACAAGATGAATGAGATGGGTCAAGTTTATTAAACTTTTTGACATATTTGGAGGCTGATTTGGAAAATGTTGTTAATATAAAAGTTGTATCCCTTAAAGTTATCTTTCAAATGCATAAAAAATCAAGTAATTCAGACAACATATGTAAAACGTATTATCAAATTACTAATACTATTTTGGGAAAAACTTTCCTTGCAGTGACAAGGCTTTTCCCTACCACGGCAAGGCTTCAGAAAACCAATTTTTTTGGCATACAGTGAGTCCTTGCTGCAGTAAGGCATTCCTTGCCATGGCAAGGTAATTTCCTACTACAGCAAGGCTTCAAAAGTGCAATTTTTGTCCTATCTAGCAAGTCCTTACCACGATAAGGGTCTTATGGCGCATCCGAGCACCAAAAAAATGTAACATTTTAAACCTGTTCTATCCCATTTTTCTTATTTTTCCCATTCATTTTTCTTCCCCATGCCCTAGCTCTTACACCTAACCCTTCTAAACTTGTATTTTTGCCCATTTTGCTAGGGAAACAAGTTGATTCTAGTATGTAATCATTCATGCATGTACCCTAGCCAAAATTTTATCCTTTTGAATGATAGGAAATGGAGGCAATGCTGATTTCTTCCAAGTGGAGTGACCTAATGGGAGTGTTGGACTTGGATTCTCATTCATGGATGGAAGCTATGCTTGGAATCTCTGGTAAGATGATTTTTGCCATTCGAATTTCTGTTTTTGCTTAGCTAGGGTTTTGTAAATTCTATGAACAGTGATTTGGGGGAAATTTCATGATGTATGTTATATTAATCATGGGGAAAATAATTTAACTATGCTTAATGATATGTTAGAATTGATTTGGGTAGAAAAATTGATGATTTTACCAAGCTAGGGTATCTATGAATAGTTAAAATTAGGGGATTTCATGAATTTTATGAAATTATCATGGGAGAAGGGTTTAATGCATGACTTATAATGTTTTGAAACTCATTTGGAATAAATTGGACATATGAAGCATGTGTTTAAGTTATGACCTAAATTGGGTTAAACAGGGTTTTTATGTATGGGCTATGTAAACCCTAAATTGTACAAAATTGGATCCCTAGACCTTTGCATCTTTTTAATCTCCCCTACATTATTAATAGTTATTGATTTTTATAATTCCATTCAACTTATTAAATACCATTCAACACTATAACATATTTAATTAACTTTAAATACATTCTTTTTTAAGGATACTATTGTTTAGTAACAAAAACAAATTAAATTGGTTTGGTCATTCTTTGCTGGATTGACTCTTACATTGCACACTATACTATTATATTGTAACACCTATGGTGTTAAAATTTGGGAAAATTTTTTCTCATTTAAGTAAAATGAGGAATCTAGGTGAAAAATAGTACAAAAAGGTAAGTTGCATCTCGAAAGGCGAGGCGTGACATATATGCTTGTGCACTTGCAAGGAATTATAATTTGAACCATCAAGTTTTTGGCACCGTTGCTAGAGAATGGTTCCAAATTGATTTGATTAAGTTAATTATAATCGTTCTTTTAATTTTTGTATCTAATTGTATATAAGATTTTTTTAACTATTTCTTTCTTTCGTTTGCAGTACTGTGAATGAATGGAAGGAGATCATTGAATCCATCTCTGTTTTCATTAAACGATTGTAGTGGAAAAGTAGAAATTGAGACAAAAGGTTTAAGTGAAGGAGAAAAAATTCACATGGTTGACAACATGGAGAATCGATTGGCTCAACAAGCTCAATAGCTAATGAAGGAATTTGTATGCCCAACTATAGGGATTTCACCTTCATGCATTGTATTGAATGATAATGCTAAGAATTATGAACTAAGGTATATACATTTTAACATGCTTCCCTCTTTCCTTGGTATAGCTAAAGAGGATCTTCTAACATTTATGTGTGACTTCTATGCAACCATCTAGACTTTTCCATTGCAAGGTCTAACCAAGGATCAACTAGTCAAGTGATGTTTCCCATACACTTTGAAGGATGCAGCAAAAATATGGTTCATGACATAAGGTCCTTTTTCATTAACAACATGGGAAGTAATGTACAACAAATTCATTAGTAATTCTATTCCCATTCTAAAACTACAAAGTTGAGAAGTAAGATAGTTATTTTCTCTCAAATGTATGGTGAAGCATTCCATGAAGCATGGGAGAGATTTAAGGTGATATTAATTCAATGTCCTCATCATAGATATCTATTTGAATTGCTTAACCAATTTTTCTATGATGGATTGACACAACCATGCCAAGCTATGGTTGACAATGCTGCAGGTGGAGCCATGGGAGAAAAGACTCTAGAGGAAACATATAAACTGTATGAAATGCTTGGAGAAAATTCTCAATAAAAGAGTGTAAGAGGTAGATCTAGAGGAGTATATAAAGTGAAATCCAACATTGATCTATCTATGCAGATGTTGGAGATGGCTAAGCGAATGAAGGCAATATGTTCCATGATGGTGAACTTGAAACAAGCACAACCTGCCCCAGTAGAGGTTTATTCCTTTTGTGGTATTTCAGGTCACTCATTGTAACATCCTGGCATTAAGATAAGGTAAGTGTGAAATGATTGTGGCAAAATTTATTTAAAAAAGAAAATGATTTTTATTGTACATGCTCTAGAGGATTGCATTAAACAAACCAGATGACTGCATTAAAAGCAATGAATGAAACAAAAAAAAACTGAATTAGTAAACTAAAAATCCCAGTTAACAAAGAATGTTAAGGAGGGCTACATCTTTTAACCTAGAAAAACAAAATTAGTTCATGCTAAAAAAGAAACAAAACAATCTTTAAAATATGCATGTTGCAGAACTTGAAATCTCTCCCTTGCTCCCTTTCAAAACACGTCTCCTAGAAAACTCTTGACACCAAACTCCCTCACCCTTTTTAAAATCTATTCTGGACATCCTTAAATAACCCAAGTAGTAGTGTTTTAGTAGAACTCCTCTATGAATTGCAATCCTTTATGCACAAAGATCTGCTTCTAAGAATAACTCTGTCTTTCAAGCATAAAAATAGGAGTTTCAAAAAAAAACTAAGTTGTTGCACGTCCTAGATTCCAGAGATAACTTCTAAAAATTGCAACACTCTTATGCCTAGAAATAAATATTCAATTTGATGTCTCCAGCTTTTAAATATTGCTATAACATTTATCCAGAAAAATCAACTTCCAAAGATAACTCTAATAGTTGGGCATTATGGCACCCAATTACTAAAAATACTTTAAGCACATTGTTGATTTCTAAAATCACAGTTTGGAATTCAAAAGCACATTCATTATATCTAAAATTTCCATGTATTCCACTTCTATTTCATCCCAAAATTGTTTTCTACATTTTCTGAAGTTTTTGCATTTTAAACTTTGTCTCAAAAAAATCTATGGACAAATCGTCTTTATCTCTAGTTAATCTCTGGACAAAGTAGCTCTATAAAATTCATCTCAGACAAATCTACTTTGTCTCTAGTTAGTCTCCAGATAAAGTAGCTTTGTAAAATTCACCTCAAAAAAATCTATTTTCCTTTAGCTTTATTTCTAGTTAGTCTTTGGACAAAGTAGCTTTGTAAAATTCATCTCAAACAAATCTATTTGTCTCTAGCTTTGTCTCTAGTTAGTATCCGGACAAAGTAGCTATGGAGTAGTTTCATAGTTTTGAACATAAATTTCTTGTATGAACTTGGAATTACATTATTCTTGATTCATTGGATAGATAATTTCAAGAGATACAACTTTCATGTTTATAACTTTTTTTGAATCATTCATCTTCTATGAGTCATGAGTCCTCAAAGTGATGCCTCTTAATTCAGGCGAATTAGCAATACATGTGTAACTCTAGAGATAGTTGCATTATTTTAGCTATAAATTTCTCAAATATACTTAGAATCATATAATGCTTGATGCATTATAAACTTAAGAACAAAAGATAAAACTTTAATGGTGAATATATTTTCCAATTATGCTTCCATCAATCCCAAAAATTGCTTAAAAAATGCCTTTTGTAATTCTCAGCTTCATGTTACAGACTTTTATGTCTGCAACCTAGACAAAACTCTATGAAGTGCAATATTCACTTGAACATCTATATAAACCACTGAAAATACATTAAAAAATTATCTTAAATACGTGAATTTAGGGATAAAAATATGATATATTATCATCTTATTAGGAATAGTGGGAGTAGTTCATTATAGGACAAACTTAGAGTGTTAGATAATCCTGAGAACCATGGATTGAGGAGAAGTGCTCAAGGAAATGTTCCTCATCAACAATTTTAGATCAAGGGCAAGTTCTTAGTGAACCTAGCTATAGTATATTCTTAGGAGCCAACTCCTTGTGCTAAAGCTTTAGCATCACCTGATTCAAGAAAATGGCTTTAAGCTATGCAAGAGGAAATTGATTCCATAGCTAAGAATCATGTTTGGGAGTTAATAGACTTGCCACCAGGGTGGAAACTAATTAGTAATAAGTGAATTTTTAAAATTAAAAGAAAATTTGATGGTTTCATTAATAATTTCAAGGCACGATTAGTAGCTAAGTATTACACTCAGCTAGAGAGTGTAGATTATGATGAAATATTTTCTCCTATGGTGAGATTCGCTTCACTCTGTCTCATTTTAGCCATAATAGCTCATCTAAATTTGAATATTTTAAATGGATGTTAAGAATGCATTTCTAAATGGAGAACTAGATGAGGAGATTTACATGGATTAGCTTGAGGGTTTCCAAATTAAAGAGGAAAGTCGCAAGGTGTGTCACTTGAAATGTTCTATTTATGGTTGAAACAATCATCTAGTCAGTTGTACATTCATTTTTAAGAAACTATTTTGACTTTGGGTTTCTCAATGATAGATGATGACCATTGTGTGTATGTCAAAATGATAGAGAATAAGATTCTCATCCTCATATTATATGTTGATGATATACTTTTGGCTAGAAATGATATGAAAATGATAAATGCTACTAGAGACACACTTTCCTCTATCTTTAAGATGAAGGATTTGAGACCAACTGAGTTTATATTAGGTGTCTAGGTCATTTGTGATCTATCTAAATGATTACTTGCTTTGTTACAAGAAACCTACACTAGGAATATTTTAGAAAAATTTCTAATGCACAATAGTAAGCCTGTTGATACTCCCATTTATAAGGGCTTTGTGCTTAGTCTTGAATAGTGTCCTATGACTAGAGAAGAAAGAAATAGGATAACTAACGTTCCATACGCCAGTCTAGTTGGAGTTAATGTATGTTATGTTATGTACAATACCTAATCTGGCCAGTGAAGTTAGTGTGGTTAGTCGTTATCAAAGTAATCCTGGATCTGCTCATTGTATAGTAGTTAAAAGGATCTTTTGTTATCTCTGAGGAATGACAGATTTGGTTTTGTGTTATCATGGTGAAAATCTTCATTTATATGGTTTTGCCGATGTTGATAGGTCTATTTGTTGGTTCCCAGAGGGAAGGGGTGAATTGGGTTTATAAAAATTAATCGCTTAACTCCTTCAAGACTACTTCCTCTCTTTTTGTGCTTGTGTGTTATCCAATATAAACTAAGTAATAGAACATTAAAGTGCAAGTAAACAAATAAATAAGCACACACAAATAACATAATTTTTATAGTGGTTCACAAACCCTATCCCTACATTCACTCTTCCAAAAGCTCATTGTGCCTTAGGTTTCACTATATCCTATATAATGAAAATACAATAGTGCTCCCAGTACTCTTCTGAGTCCAGCTCTAACGGGTGTAAACAAGTGTTCCCAACACTCTTCTAGATTCCAGCTCTAGGGAGTGTAAATGTAGTGCTCCCAACACTATTCTGGTTTTCATGAGCTCACCAAGAAACTCTCTAGTTTCTAATATCACTAGCAAACTTGATGATTTTCTTGAGATCACTAACAACTCTCTGGTTTCTGATCAACTGAAAAACTAATACACTTTTATAAAGTTTTACAATGAAGCATGAGGGAAGATGTGATCCTTTACCAGCTCTATATAATACAGAAAGATCTTCCTAGAATATAGAGATATTGGCCATAATGATTTAAAGGTTAAAGCTCATTAAATATAATTGAAGGTTAAGCTCATGGCCATGGGTGAAAGGATTTGCATAAGGTTTAGCTCATTTCAAAAGTATTCTTTCATCACCTTGAATTGTGTCACCTCTCCTCCTTAAATAGCACTCTTGAAAACTTGACCGTTGGAGGAAGTTGATCTTGATTAAATGCAAAAATGAAGGTAGATGAGTAGGAATAAATGTAGAAGATTGTCCTAATAATCTCCCATCTAAAAATTTCATCTTCTAATTAATTCTCATATGCTTAGAGTCATTCTATAGTGCCAACCTTGACATTAAAGAAGCAGAATAGCTGGCTTAGGTAACTAACAAATGAGGAGAAACTACAGCTCTGACTTAATTCATGATTTCGGAAAGAACACAATAAATTCAAACAAACTTAGCCGCTCCACTTTGACTGGTGCTTTATTGCATTTGTCTGAAGTTAATATTAGACAAAGTCTTTTTCTTGCTGAATAGAGTCTCTTCATCTCCTACTTTGTCTATAGTTGATTCAAGAGTTAAAGTAATGAATTTTCAATGTAGCAAGGTACTATAGCAGCATTAGTATAGTAGATCACTATAGCACTTCACCTATTAATTTATCTGAAGTAAGTATTAGACAAATAAGTTTGTCTACTGGTAGTATAACAACATTACTGTAGCAGATCACTGTAGCACTGCCTTGTCTGTTAATTTCTCTAAAGTAAGTATCAGACGAATTATAGAGTGGGAGTTCATAGCCTACACAACAACAATATAGGAGGCTATTTTGTTAAGAAGATTCTTAGGGAGTCTTGATGTGATGAAGCATGCAGATAAAGCTGTTACTATCTACTGTAATAACACAGCTGCTATCGCATATGCCAAGAATCTGAAATACCATGGCAGGACAAAACATATAGACATGTAACTCCACTTCATACATGATCATATTGCAAAAAGGTCATGTGGTTTTAGAGTATATCCCAATTGGTGATATGGTTGCGTACCAACTCACCAAGCCTATTCTAGGAGATTTGTTCCATAGGAATATTAATACTTTAGGATTGAAGAGCATTTAGGTGCAGATGATAAGTTCATTACTTGCTCTAATAGTTATTGTATTTGCTACTTTTGTTTTTAAACATCTTATGTATGACATGTATTACTTTGATGCATTTACATAAATAATATGAGATTTGTTTTCTTTTATTCTACTATATGCATGCCTTATTACTTTGTGTATTATCTATGTGATAGCCCATATTTCAATAATAATAGCCATTAGGCATGATGATCAGCTCTCTCTCATGAGTGATCTCCTTGATACTTGAGTAGCAAGTAGGATGAGACTCTAGATGTATTCCTTTTGATTATGTTCATAAGTGATGGCCTTTGTGTAAGGATCGTTCTATAATTTTATGAGTTACCTCTAATGAAAAGAAATGAGACTACTTGGGTAGTAGAATGCAACAAAGTTCCACACCTCTACATAGCTTACGACAATTAGATGCAAGTTAGACAAGAAGATGTTTATTTAACACCTATCTTGAAAAATGAGCAGGCCAGATGTGAGTGGGAGCATCTAGACAAGGTTTGTATAGTGTTGTAACACCTTGGGTGTTACGGGTGGTTAAAAATGAAGGAAAATTTTTCACATTTAAGTATAGTGATAAATTGAGGTGAAAAAAAATAATGTTGAAATGAAACAGGTTAATTCGGTTGAGTTAAATGAAATTATGTAAATTACAACATCTAGATGAGTGTTGGCATGACTTGATTTTTAATTGTTTGAAAAATATTATTATGTATTTTAATGGTAAATAACATGGAAAAATAATTAAGAAAGAGTTATATGGAAGAGAATGAAGAAAATTTTGAAATTTATTTCAATTTTGAGTACAAACGTATGAAAATATAAAGTTTAATATGATATAGGTACCACTTGTACCTAATTTTTGGCACATTTGATGGATTATTTAGGAAAAGTGTCCAACATGAAAGTTATAGATCTTAAATTATCTTTGCAATGAATCAAAAATCATGAATCGGATATCATATGAGAAACTTCTAGTAAAAACACTAAAGATGTCTCTAGAGCTGTAAATTGAGTTAAAACACATGGTGTCACTTTGAGACTAAATTACTAATATTTTGGACTTAATTAGAAAAAGTAATAAACATAAAAGTTGTAGAGCCTAAAATTATCTTTCCAATAAGAATCATTCAATTCAGAGTTCATATAAGGAATTTATGCGTGATTTACCAAAACGTCTCCGTAGGGTACAACAAATTACACATTTTGGGGGCAGAAATTTTGAGGCCGCGGCGTCAAAATTTTGGTGGCCCAAAAATTGAATTTTTTAAGGGCTTTTCAGCCTATTTTTCTTCATTTTTTTCCAACCCCTTTCTTCCCTAACATGCCAAACCTAAACCCCACTCCTCTAAAGCTTTATCACTTGTTATTTGAGTTAGGAAACAAGTGGATTTAGATGATTGACCCCCTCATTATCCCTTCTAGCCTAAGTTCTTTCAAATTGGATGATGGAAAAGGGAAGAAGATCTAGTTTTCTACAATTTGAGGAGGCTAATGCAAGTTTGGAGGTGGGATTCTTAGTTTGGAATGGAAGCTACTCCCAAAATTGATGGTAAGCCACATTTCTTGAACTAATTTCATATTTTTTTGGCTTGTTTGGGTTTTTTTATTCACTCATGATTAATAACCTTTTTGGGGAAGATGATGAGTTTCATGCTAGGAATCATAAGAGAATTGGTTAATTAGTGAATTGGGTATGGTGATTTGCTTTTTCCCCATCTAATTTATGTTTTGCACATGTTAGGGTTGCTTTTATTCTAGAAAGCGTGGGCTATTTGAGATGCTTTTGGCTAGATTTTGTTTTAATCTTCATGGGGGAACTAATTGAATGATTATTGCAATGTTTAGAAGAGTTTGGGATTTCTAATCTTGTGATTATTGCTGTCCACTTCATGGACATCAAAATGTTGAGGTGTTGGATCACATATGAACATGAATGATGATGGGTTGCCATTTTGATAAATTAAGGGTTTAATTGATTAGTTTACTATGTATTTTTGATGTTAATTGAATTGATTTTTGAATGAATGTAGCTGGGAATTCAAAAAACATGATGGTAGGTTGCTAAAAATTGAAAAATCAATGTATGCGTTTCACACATATGATGAAATGAATGAATGAAGATTGTGGTCAGCTGCTAGGATGAATTTAGGCTTTAATTAAATTGTTTTTTATGTTAATTAGATGTTAATGATGCTTAAAATTATGAATATGTGATTAGAAAGGCATAAACCCTAATGATTATTGTCAAAAATTGCCAACTAATGTTATGCATATCATGTATTTAATAAAATGCATGTATGTAAGTAATGGGCAGTAGTATAAATGAATTGGAATGAATTCCCAACATTGAGATGCATTAGAGGGTAACTCTTTAAATAGGCAACAATATAGTAGTTGGTACACTTGAAAATCTTTGTTATTTAACTTACATTTGATGAGTGAAATAAGAGAGAAATTAGTTAGGGTTGTGTACTTGGAACCCACACTAAATTGTATGTATTTATTTGGAATACGTGTGTATGTAGGATTAAGGAAGCATCCTTGGGAGCCAAAATAGTGAATTAAAGGCTATGCGGAGAGTGCTGCTTCACCTGAAGTAAGTAGGCTTTTTCTTCTTGATTGACTGTATTGTTGGATGGGGATAATGAATATCCCATTTGTTTGGAATCTGGGCATGCTTTTTTTGGTTGGGGATAATAACTATCCCATTATAGTTCTTTTGCAAGTATATATATATATATGTCTAAATCAAAATGATAGAAAATATCTTGAGATTGGATATGAATGGAGAACTTAAATGAATGCTATATATGGTATGATTATGGATTTGTAATGATGAATATGAACTGTTTATATATTGAAACATGGAGCTTGTTGATGCATATTCTTGATGTCATTGTTTATGAATTATGGTTAGTATGTTTTTATTTCTTTTTATTTGTGTCTACTTACTGAGTTGCTCAAACTCACGCCTTTTTATTCTAATTTTTTTAGCTGATAGGTAAATAATTCAAACTGTGGGTTGGAACTGATGGGCAACGGTTGAAGATGTCTCAGTGATATGACAGAATGGTGGGGTTGTAATCCCCTTTATGTTTTAAGTATAATCAAAATTTCATTTGGATCTATATGATTATAATTAAAAATTCTAATTAATGTATAAGGTGGTGTAAAAGCATGTCATAGAAATTATTCATTTTCTTAAGAATGAATTTGTATAATTATAGTGCTAAGTGTGTTTCCATCATGATTTAGTAAGATCTAGGGCTGTGGGTATGTGGATGGATGTATTTTAAAATTTATATCAGTGCTTTATTCGATTTGATGAATAATTGCATAGGTTAAACCCTATTTTAGGGGATATTCTATCCATTTTCTTGTAGAAACTAGTCAAGTTCCAAAATGAGATTTGAGAACCCCACCCAAAAAGTGGAAAAATCTTGGTGAACTATAGTGAAAAATGGTGCGTCATGCCTCAGAAGGTGGGGTGTGGCAGGTGTTTAGAGCATGGCTAACCTAAGTGGGAGCTCCACTATAGCATGCATTTCATATTTCATGTGTTTAAGTCAACCAATTTTAAAAAGTGACTGAATAGATCCCTGCCTCGTTATCGTGTGAGCCTTGTGGATTGTTTGAATCCTATTAATACCCTTTGAAATTTAGGTTATGTTAGGAATTTAAAGCTTGATGTTGCTACTTTAGTTTGCATCCAAGGAGCATATTGAATTATTCTAGTTGACCATTCTAGGAAAGCGATCGAGTTAAGATGAATTGACTTGAGATTCTAGAAAAAAATTATCTAATTCACATTGGTTATTTGTAGCTTATTGCTCGAGCAATCATGTGAATATTTGTTATTTAGTATGATCATGAATATAAACAAATAGAAATGAATCAAACACGCTCATATTTGGTGATTGAGGGATCGAGGGTGTTTGAATCTTGTGTGATGTGATAATTTATGGTATGACAAGAATTCATAAGGTAGCTACCATGTTAGATTGATGATGGCTTTTTTCTTGTTTTGGTCACATGTTCCATTTTCCCTGTATGAAGAGAGAAGATTGGTTTTGAATGCTTGCTATATAATGGTGTACACTATACTAGTGGGAGTTGTTGCACAGCATTAAAACCATATGCGTCCACACCCATATGTTAGGGTGATTACGTATGTTGAGGGAGAAAGGAAAATGAACATTTTTCTCTACCCATTTCATACATCTTCTCTTGCACAGGCATTTGCTTTCATTTTTCTTCCCCCCTTTTTTTCGATTTCATCTATTTGGGTTAATCTAGCTATTGATTCCAATGCAATACAAATCAATCGAAAGAATGTAGAGTAAGGCTAGTGAGGCCTTAAGTAGAAAACAAAGTAAGCACTATCAACTCATTTAGCTTACTCAAGCGATTGCTCCTTGGGCATGCACCAAGATCCTAGAATACCAATGGGGAAAAGTTCATAGCCCGATAGATGGAGCATCAAAAATAAAAGAGAACTAATGTCCCTGGATCTTAGACTAGTAATTCACTACTTAAAAAAATAATTATATCTTTTCTAGCTCACTTAGAGACACACACACACACACACACACACCATCTCTCACTCATTCTATTTGATTTTTCTATCTCTATACCTAGAGAACATCATATTTAGAATTTATACAAAAATGGTTTCTCAAATAACTCATAACCCACATACAGGCCCAATATGCCTCATAGATATAAGATGCCTAAAGACCCAACAATCTTCATCTTGGTTTAGATTCCTAAGATAGTGAACTCTAAAAATTTATAGCCATAGTTCTAATACCATTTGTAGGAAATTATACTTCATTACATATATTCCAAATATTAAATTACAACTCCATGCATATATTGTATAGTCTAAGTCTAATGCTAATTCTTGGTCCCAAAATAAGGTGTATGGAAAAGCATGAAACTAGGCAAGGATGGGAAGATTACGTGGATGTGCAAATACAAAAAATGAATAGCAATTGAAGCACACAAACACACAAGAATTATAGTGATTTGGGATCCCTTGGCACCTACTCCACTCTCCAAGGTATCCCCAACTTTGGGTTCCACTAAACACAAGTGGAATCACACCTCTCTTGGTTTTCAAAGATTACCAAGAACTCCTACAACAATTGATTTTCCCATGAGCTTACTAGAAACTCTATACTATTAATTTTTACAAGCTTACCAACTAACTCTTATAACAACTCTACTACAAGGATCCCCTTCCTTGTAAGTAGAAAACCCAAAAATGTAAACAAGATTATACCAATTGTAATGCCTATAACTAGGAAGATACATACATAGATTAAGCTCAAATATAGGGAATAAACAACAACTTTATAATGCTTCAAACTTCTATGCCTCTCCAAGGCAGATACGAATACAATTTGAGACTTGATTGGGTTTCTTATGATTGATTTATTTATAATACTTACAACCCTCAAGCATCTTTTCATTCTTCAATAGAACTTCTATTTATAAATTTCGTAGGGGTTTTTGAGCGTTTGGAAGAGGACTGTTTAAAATCTAGCCATTTAGACGTTACATTAATTTTTGACCATTATGGCTATAGACCTCTATAGACATAATATCTTCTTTGTCAAAGAACTCTGTTGAAAATTGTGATCCTAAAAAATTTTGTTGGTTTCTTCAATCCATGTCTCTATAGAATATGGTCTTTACAAATATCTCTATAAATCTCTGTGGATGTCATCACTTGAAGCACCTAGTAGACAACAAGTACTATAGACCTCATAGCCATGGGCTTTACTCTGTAGCTCTCTTTTATCAGTTTGAAGTTTGGGACTATTATTCTAGTGGCCTCAACAGACCTATTTAGTCCTACTTGACTCCTTTGTAGGTTTTCTTTTTCACTCAAAATCTTAGCACAACTTCATTAGCTTAAATCATTTATAAGTTTTGTTACCATCAAAAATATACACTTAAAATCAACACTCTCCCTTTTTTAAGATGACAAAACTTGATGGCTTGAGACAATAAAAATACATGTTAATGAACTAAGTAAGCTCCCTCTATTTATTTTATTTAATGAGCCATTGGGGGTTTGTTCCATTTCTACTCAAATGCTAAGATATTCCACATGTAAATGGTTAAATTCAATAATGGGCATTTCAGAAAATTTTAAAAAGTTCACTTCACCCCCTCTTTGTATCATTTTCCCCAAAATTGGAAATAATTCATAACATTCTACCCCTTTTTGTCATGATTGAAAAGGTCAAGGGGTAAGGGATTTAAGATTTTAACTTTTGAAATAAGGTTTTATATTTTTGCTTCCCATAAAATACATATTTGAAAACTTTACTTTTCATTTTCAATTAAAAGTCATCTAGCACATATCAATTAAAGTCATCTAACTCATATAACTTTCACATGGTCCAAGCATTAGATAATTGATCACAAACCTCTTCTTGCATAACCATATGTAAGATGGTTCTCTTATAAGAGATAATGTTATGAAGGTTAAAGTAAGGACATTAATGCAAGGTTTTAAGGTTAGAAATACAATAACATACTGTAACACCCGAGGTGTTGAAAATGGGGGTAAAATTTTTTTACTTAATCATAGTGATGAGATGAGGTGTAGAAATTAATTTTGAAGTGAAATGGTGCAAGTGTATATGAAGTGTATGAGGATTAAATATAATTATGCCATTAAATGCATATGTGAATGGTTATATGACTAAATTCCTAGTTACTTCAGGCCAAATTATTATGCATTTTATGTCATTATTATGTGGAAAGATCATGGCCAAAAAGGTATGAGAAGGAAGGAACCAAAATGGGGAAGAAATAAAGCAAAAAAAAACAAAAATGGGGGCAGCGACATGGGCACCTTGACAACTAAATGAATGTTGCAGTGCCAGTTCGTGAATGGGCAGGGGGCGGTGTCCAACTTGGTGGGCATCGTAGCGCCAGTATGGCGGTGTCATGTCGGACCACCTATAATTTGATGTTTTAAGGGTTGTTTAGCCCATTTTCATTCTTATCTTCTTCCATTTTCTTCCCTGCACTCTACCCTTGGAACCCAACCCTTTAGAGCTCGATGTCTTGCCATTTTTGCTAGAAAATCATTTTACCTAGATATATAATCACTTGATCTTATATCTAACCCCAAGTTCCTTCTGTTTAGACGATGGAAGGAAAGAGAAAATCAATTTTGTTGTAAATCATGGAGGCTATGGTATGCTTTGAGCTTGGATTCTCATTTTGGGAAGGCGGCTATGCATGAAATTGAAGGTGAGTTTATTTTCCCCTACTGCAATTATACTTTATGTTTGCTAGGGTTTTTCATAATCTGTGAATAGTGATTTTTGGGGGAAAGTGCTACGAATTGATGTGAGAATCATGGGGAAATGATTAATTGATTAATTATAGTGTTTGGGATTTGTTTGAGGGTGAGGAATCTTATTTTGGATAATGACCAAATTAGAGGTTGTAAAGGGCTTTTGTGAATAAAGTGTTTAAGCAGCAAATTGTTTGAATTAAGGGATTAATTGAATTATTTTTTAGGTTAACCATGTTGTATACAAGATGAATGTTGTAGGAAATGAAGATTCTTTGAGACACCTGGTGGAGAAATCATAATTTTAATGGTGCTTATCACACGTTTGATGAAATGCTTCCATGAGGAAAATGATGTGATTGAGTAATCATATTGTATCCTGAAATTGTCTATGAAAGAGGCACTACCACAATGCATTTAATTCATAAAAAATATGATTAGCTAATGATTAAATAGGAATGTAATTAGTAGTCTTGTAGCTAATATTAGAGTGCAATTATGCACTTGAAAGGTATTTAAACTTATCAATGGATTAATTATAGTATCTAGAAATTTAATTCATTGGCTTAATATGAATTAATTAAAGTTTCATTTATAAGTGAATGAATTGTTGTATGTGTAGGATCATTGAATAGAATGGGAAGGCATGGAACTCAAGAAGTTGTAATATGATTCTTCATCAAGGTATGTAGGCATTTTTTTTTTGCTTGATGCATTGATGGGTAATGTATTATCCCATATGTTTGTATATGGGCATGTATGATATGTTTAATTGTGAAATGGATTTTGTTCTACTTGTAGATGATTTGTATGGGTTGATTATGTGTTGTAAAGTATGCCTAGTAGGGGATGGTGGGTGTCCCCTGATTATATATTATGCGGCATATTGCACAGAGTGGATGGATGTATTGATGAGGGATAGAAGGTATCCCAGGATTATTTCTTTTGTTATGATGACATGAAGGTGTGGAGTAGTGGGGATAGTGAGCACCCTATGATTATGTATTGCATGATATTCATTATATTATGTGATTGTGTGAATTAGATGGGATAAAGAATATCCCATGATTGTGTTGATGTGCATTTTGCTATGTATGTGTGGACTGATGGAGATAGTGTGTACTCCCTAGTTTTTCTCTATTATGCCTGGATGAATGGGGATATAGATGATCCCATCAACTATATGAGTGTGTGAAATGATAGAGTGAAGTACCTTCCTTGAATTGTATATGTGCATGGAAACAGAATTACTTGTGGCACAAATATGTTATAGTGTGCCTCGATGACATGATTTTGATAGTATACGCCTGAATGGCATAGGACGTTATATTGGAATATGAGGACTTGAACCTCATAGTGTGAGTGCAATATTTGTATCTATGGTTTGGTTTGAATTATGTTATTTCTGGATTGATTATTATTTTCTATTCAGCCTATTTGAGGAGTTCACCTAGAGTCACGCCTTCTTATTCTTATTTTTCTAGCTGACAGGTCAAGCAATGAAGCCCAACTGAAGGTTGGTGCTCATGTGCTAGATTGGAAGATACTATTTGTGTTGGTATAATAAATTGAGGATGCAAATTCCCTTGTGTTGTATGTATGTTTATACAAATTTGTAAGAATCGAATTATTGGTGTATTCTAGGTATATAAAAGAGAAATGTATTGGCATGTCCTAGTAAATATTTATAATATTGTGGATGGATATCTATTATTCTAGTTATGCCTATTGCCATCATGATGTGACTATGGTCCTAAGAAGCTATGGGTGTGTTTTATGGTTTATGTTAGGAGTTCATAGTTATTGAAATTATGATTTTATATGATTAGCGAATGTATAGGTTTAGATCCTTATATTTCGGGGAAGACTCTTATAGATTCTTGCATAACTATAGGGTAATATGAAAATTCATTGGCCCCTAGGTGGGGTGTGATATAATGGTATTAGAGCTATGGTTCTCTGATAACAGAAGGGTAGGGTATGTGATGAGTCCTAGAATTATGATGGCAATGACTACTAGAAGGAGATAGGAAATGACATCCTTAATACAAGTCTATCAACCAATAGGAACATGGGAGAACATTAGCTTAAGAGTTTTAAAAGACTAATGTAAGGGAACTTTTAGATGTATTTTGAAGGCTTGAGAAAGGAAAAAGGGGCATGTAAAGGGTAGCTGTGAATTGATATGATAATGCATAAATTATACCAATATGAAATAAATATAATAGTGCTTTGATAGCACAAATGAGCTTGCTATGACCAGGTGGGTGCACTGGGGAACCATATTTGAATGGTTGAACATTATTTTTCTTACAATGCATTTGGAATTGAAATAATTAAACTACGAAGTTTCATCAATAGATGTTAGAAACTGAATTCATTTTTGTTTGTTTAATTGGTTTGTGATGGAATCATTGGTAGGTCAATATTGTTGTGTGAACCCTTGTGGGTTATTTGATTGATTGATTTGACTAGATAAAGTGTATCATGGCATAATTCCTAGATGTTTATCTGCATAAATAGCTGCATCATATGTGTTTTGCTGGGTTATGTATCTAATTAAGAAATGAATGAATTTTATAAAGAATTGTATACCATGAACTTTGCTTGTTGTTTGGTGGATTCTATGGATGTGAGTGACTATTGTACATAATGGCATGCCCTATGTATCGTTGGTATTCCATTTGTGTATGTCTTGCTTATCATTGTAAGGCATGTTTCTACGTGTTGATTGACATTGGATTCTACCATGTTTGAATGGAGTTGCTTTAGTTGATAATGTAATGAATGAATTTGTGTATTTCCATGTATGATCAACATTGAATTTTTTATATGAGGCTGAGCTACTTTGATTGATGCAATTTTGTATACATGGGATGTGCAGTTATGTGTTTGAAGTTGTATGATATGATATATATGGTGCTGGGGGAGTGTGGTGGTTAGAGGTCTGGTATGGTGATGCATTGCATGATGGAAGTCCACCGGTACCACCGATATGTTATGACTATGCCTTGTTAGGAGAGATGTGGTAGACGGTAGGAGGGGAAGTGGCAGCCTTATCACTGATAGAGGCCTAGATCCAATAAGACACTTGCGAGGTGTGTTTGGATCATAGATACGATAGACATTCATGGGGTGCCACTATGATGTGTTGGGGGCATGGTTACAAATATCCGATAGACATCCTTGGGGTGTCGCTACGCTTTGGTGGTGGCATAGTTATATTTGATATTGATGCACCTTGACAGCGTGGAGGCCTGGATTGGCCTAGGCTTAGCTATGATGCCTAAATAGCCCGGTATGACTTGGCATACATATGGGATGATGGACTGGATTGGCCTAGGGCTTGGCATGTATGGCCTGGATAGCCTGGACATGATGTGGAGGCTTGAATGGTCTGACCTGACACCCACATAGGGTGGAGGCCTAGATGGCCTGATATTGAGACGCCTAGTTAGGGTGGTGGCCTAGAGGGCCTTGATTATTATGCTTTGAAGTACAATTTTAATGTTAAGGTTGGATGGTGTAACGCCCCACCCCCAGGCCTATGTGTTTTATCGTTTCCCTATAATTTTCCCATTTCTAAGGGAAATACTCTATTAAAAATCTGACAGAATCTACCCTAAATTATATGGGTCTATACTTGACATTAATCATAGAAAGTCAAAAGTTTGATAATCATAATTTTAATATCTACAAAATTCTAACTTAAATCATAAAACAACAATACTAACCACAAACTCACATCCCCATAGTTACGTGCCCATTCAAAACTGAATCATGATGGTAGTATAAATTACTTGAATCATATAAACCCATTTAAAATATAATAATTAAATCAATATGAAATGCTAACAAGTGAATTTTATTCACTTATATTTCATATTACTTAGATTGATCTACTATTTATTATTGAGAATTTGAGAGTTTTTCATTTGATTTTATGTCCTTTTTGTAGGTGCTTTGATTAAAGAAAGAATAGTCTATACTAAGCATAAAAAGAGATGTAGCTCAAGGATGAAGGAGTATACCAAAGCAATAAAACAAGCTAGAGAATTCTGGGACTGCGGCACCCAACTCAATCAATTCAAGATGGCATCTAGTAAAATGTGAGGCTGCAACACCAAAATTGGTGTCATGGCACCTATGCCATCTGGATTTTCTGCATGATTTTTTGTTTGCTTTGTTGCCTAGTTTTTAAGGCAATGAGGGAGGGTTTTGGGGCTATCTTCTTGCATTCATTTTTAGGATTTTATTGAGGGTTCTGAGGGCATAGCCTTGGTGATTCTTGTAGAGAAAGAGGGAGATTTTAGGTAAGCAAGAGCAAGAGGAGATGATGTTCTGTATTGTGATGATCTTGATGAGAGTTATTTTGATTTCCATTTTGAACTAAATCCCTCTTTCTAGGGTGAAGTTGTAACCCTATTTGATACTCTTTGTTATGTGAATTGTTGGTTATTAATGATTATATGATCTTGTTTCATTCATTGTGTTGTTTGCAATCATTTAATTCATTTTATTGCTTGATTACTGATATTATGAGTTAGATTGACTATCTAAGCATAGTCAAGGTACACACCATATGCTGAACTATGAGCTCCCTTGAATGAAAATGATAGATGGTTAAGGTATACCCCATATGCCAAACTATGAGCTCTCTTGAATGAAAATGATAGATGGTTAAAGTACACACCATATGCAAAACTATCCTATTTTGATTCAATAAGTTCTTGGGCTTAATGGGTTTTCACATCAATTATGCTATACACCGTAGGTAATTGGAACTAGTGGAAATACTTGATTTAAACCTACACACTTTATAGTAATAATCATACATTCGAAAGAACGAACCCAAGATAAGCATTGAATTCAACATTCCACTAATAAAGAGTACCATTTAGTGGCAAAATCAGATTCTTAGACCCTTGCATCTTTTTAATCTCCCCTAAATTATTAATAGTTATTGATTTTTACAATTCCATTCAATTTCTAAAATTCCATTCAACACTACAACATATTCAATTAGCTTTAAATACATTCTTTTTAAGGATAATGTAGCTTAGTAACAAAAACTAATTAAATCAATTTGGTCATTCTCTGTGGGATTGACCCTTGTATTGCACACTATACTACTATACACTCATGCACTTGTCTGGAATTATAATTTGAGCCATCAAGTTTTTGGCGCTGGTAGTGGGGAATGGTTCCAAATTGATTTGATTAAGTTAATTATAATCATTCATTTTATTTTTGTATCTAATTGTATATAAAAAAATTTAAATTATTTCTTTCTTTGTTTTGCAGTACTGTGAATGAATGGAAGGAGATCACTAAATTAAACTCTGTTTCCAATGAATGCTCATAGTGACACAGTAGAAACTGATACAAAAAGTTTAAGTGAAGGAGAAAAAATTCACATGGCTGACAACATAGAGAATTGAGTGACTCAACAAGCTCAACAAGTAATGAAGGAGTTTGTACACCCAACTATAGGGATTTCTCCTTCATGCATTATATTGAATGATATTGCTAGGAATTATGAACTAAAGCATATACATTTTAACATGCATCCATCTTTTCATGGTATAGCTAAAGAGGATCCTCTAACATTTATGCATGACTTCTATGCAACCATCCATACTTTTCCATTGCAAGGTCTAACCGGGGATCAACTACACAAGAGATGTTTCCCATACACTTTGAAGGATGTAGCAAAACCATGGGTCATGACATTATTTCCTAGTTCATTAACAACATGGGAAGTAGTGTATAACAAATTCATTGGTAAATTCTATTCCCATGTTAAAACTATAGAGTTGAGAAGTAAGATAGGTACTTTTTCTCAAATGGATAGTGAAGCATTCCATAAAGCATGGAAGAGATTTAAGGTGATATTAATTCAATGCCCTCATCATAGATATCCACGTGAATTGCTTAACCAGTTTTTCTATGATGGGTTGACACAACCATGCCAAGCTATGGTCAATAATGCTATAGGTGGAGCAATGGGAGAAAAGACTCTAGAGGAAGCATATGAGCTGTATGAAATGCTTGGAGCAAATTATCAACAAAAGAATGTAAGAGGTAGATCTAGAGGAGTATATGAAGTGAACTCTATCATTGATCGATCTATGTAGTTCTTGGAGATAGCTAAGCAAATAAAGGCAATGTGCTCTATGATGGTGAACTTGAAACAACGATAACTTGCCCCAGTAAGGGTTTGTTCTTTTTTTGGTATTTCAAGTCACTCACTATAATGCCCTGGTGTTAAAATAAGGTAAGTGTGGAATGGTTGTGGTGGAATTTATTTAAAAAGAAAATAATTTTTATTGTAAATGATGTGTATGGAAATTTAGTAAAGCCATGCCAATTATGTGTGAGGATAATTTGAATTAATTTATAATTATTGAGGAAATTTGTGATATATTTAATGATTCTTAGTATGAGAAATTATGTTAAATGCATGAGAAAATGCATGTGAAAAACAAAGGAGAAATGGAGAAAAAAAACCAAAGAAGCATAAGAGTATGTTAAGCAAATGCTAAATTTGAAAAAATGGTCATTTGTGATCAATATTTGACATATATAATGGAATAATTTGAACATATGGTCAACATAAGAGTTGTATATATTAAATTTTCTTTCTAACGCATTAAAAATCATTTCATTTCTATATTTTATGAGAAATATATGACAAATGCACCGAAACTGCTCTATATGGGTAAACAGCACCACAATTGCCGACTTGGGTCAATTTATTTAAATTTTTAACATAGATGGGGGATGATTAGGAAAAATTAGTTAATGTGAAATTTTTATCCCTTGAAATTATCTATCTAATAAAATTGAATCACTTAATTTGGAGTTTGTATAAGAAAGTTATGCCCAATGCACTAAAACTTCTCCTGGTAAATAAGGACAAAAATGACGAGATTAACTTGATAAATTTGAAATTTTGTGTATCATTTATGCAAAATAATTTTAGAAAATTAGTATGGAAGACTCATTGAGATAAAGTCATGTGAACAACATGGAATTTGTAATTAATTTATTTATTTTTATGTGATATTTTAGGTTTAATTATTAAGTTGGTGAGTATTGGGCCATGATTTGTAATTATTATAAAATGGCTTTATCCCTAATTAATTGAGGAGATTGATTATGCATTTATATTTATGAAAGGGATAATTAGAGGACACATTAACCATGTTTAATTAATGAGATTAATAGAGAAATAGTGGTTGGATGTGCAAGTTTTAACGTGCATTGCTAGAATATGTAAGACCAGCTGAAATAAAATGCTCCACCACTTTCATTTCACGCCCAAAACCCATCTCCCTCACACCCACCTTACTGCTGCCCCTTTCCCTACCATTCATGCCCACTTTTTTATTGGATTTCAACTTGAACATTTTGATTTTTCATGTGCAAGTGATCAACCCTCAAAAGAAGGGAAAAGCCCACCTATTTGGATGTGAGAAGTAAGGGGAAAATCTGTTTTCCCAATTAGAAAACCACTTCATATTAGCTAATGAAGAAAATGGAGATTTAGAGTGGAGATCTCATCCTTGGAGAGAAATCAACATCAAATTCGTGGTAAGCCTCATTTACAAATTTTGTTTTGCTAGGGTTTAGATGGTTCCTGGGATGCAAATTTGGGGGTGGATTTAGCATAAAACTTTAGGGATTTCATTGGGGGATGATTAAAATATTTGATTGCAGTGATATAAGGGTTTATATGTGCAAGAATGCCATGTGTATGGCTACCTAGAAATTGGGCAGCAACATATGGCATGATTGAATTGGGAGTTTTGTGGGTGATGAGATTAGATGAGAAATTGATTAATTTTGGAAGTTGTTTGGATGTTAATCATATAAATTAATGATGATATGTTATATAAAATGCATCCAATAGTTGCATCTTGCTAGAAAATCATAATTCAAGTGTTACTTATGGGGTGTTCATGGAAATGTTTCAATGAGAATGTTTTTTAATATTTGAAATGCTAGCAAGGAAATGATTGCTCAATTAACTTGTTATTAACATTGATTTATTGTTAATTAAGTTGAATATTGATTGTAGGTTTTGGAAAATATATGAAAACGATGATATATTGCTGAAACTACTTGAGTAAATCAAGTGTTTATTGAAATTTTTCCATGAGAAACAAAGCAAGTTTGAAAGATTTTATCACAACCCTAATGGGCCACTAATTAGGCATTAAAAAAATGTTTTAAGACATTAAAAGAATGATTAAGGAAAGGTTAAAAATAAATCAAAGTGGGCAGCCTTATAGATGATATTAAAATGCAATTTATGCACTTGAAATGCATTAGTAAACCTCCCACAACATTGGCAGCAATATAGACATATTACGACATCTCAAAAAGATGTAGAGTTGGCTTGAAAGTGTAAATGAAATGGGGGAGAAAGTTGTTAGGTGTATGCCTTTGAGACCTCATTAATTTTAATGGTAAAATCAAGCCTAAAGACTCTTTACTTGGTAGCTGAAAAGAAACTACAAATCTGAATTTTTTTTTTATTATTGTAAGACATTGTCATATTGGCTTGAGTAGAGCTACCTTTGTATGAGATTAGATATCTTCATTTGAGTTTATGGTTGGGTTTAAAGTTTAGAATGCATAAGCAAAGCTATGACATTGTCTAATGCAAATGGAATTGTGTACAATTGTGACTTTTTACTTAAAGGAGCTGTTTTGTAACTCTTGAGTTTACCAAATGTGAAAATATCTTAAATGATGTTGGAAGATGATTAATTACCTTAAGTAAGGTGTTTTAAGTAAAGAAATAACTAAAGTTGTGTTTTGAATACAAATACACAAAATTTGAACCATATGGAACTTGTTGAATTCTGAATGTCAGTGCATGTGATGTATGTAGGGATCCGGGGGCAATGATGTGGAACTCAAGTAGTTGGATTGAAAGCTAAATTGAAGGCTTATGAAAATATTCTTCCACTAAGGTAAGTAGGTATTTTCTTTCTAATGACTGTGTTATTAGGGATATTGATTATCCCATTGGTTGTTCTGGGCATGTATGTTTGGATTGGGGATAGTAGATATCCCATATTTGTTTAAGATTAATGATTATTTAGTTGTGATTCCATGAATGTTAGGGATAATGCATATCCCTTGGATTGAAATACTTAGGGTTTTGCATATGATATGGTTGAGTATTGGAATGTTGAGCATGATTCTGACTGTTCTAAATAGAACATGTTATGTTATTTATTATTGATTATTATTTTCTATTACTAGCCTACTTACTGAGTTGCCCGGACTCAAGCCTTCTTATTTAAACTTTTAATGGACAGGTTAAGCAAGGGAGCTATGGAAGATGTTACTGAAGTTTGTGATTTTTATGGTATTTGATAGAATTTTAGAATTTGTATTAATTCATAATTGTAATAACTTAATTTGAGATATATTTTATTATGTAAAAGAGAATGGCATGTCATAATAGTAGAAAATGATATTATGATTTTTAAATGGTTAGGTCAGGTTATTGCCATCATGGAGCGATGTAGGTTCTGGGTTGTGGGTAAGTTAGGCCAGTTGAGTCATTTATGGTTTGATTTATATATATATATATATTAAAATTTTAATTTTATTCATGATTAGAAATTGTGAGTATAGACATTAGAAATGTGTTTTATTGATGTATATTAGGTTTAGATTCACATAATTCAAGGGAGTCCCTGCTAGATTTATGGTAGGAGATCTTCCTAAAAAATAGGAAAATTGTGGGGTTATGGGAAGGCTTCCCTTAGGAAGAAGGAAAGTGTTGGCCAAAAACTTGATGGCTTCCATCTGTCCCGGCAACGGCGCCAAAAACTTGATGGTTGCCATAAACTCGATGGCT
>JAYJMB010052830.1:0-28599 GCA_036873735.1 Pouteria campechiana
GTTGTATACAGGATAAAGGTGGTAAATCAGGGGAGACTCTGTCGGAATTTTCTCTGAATTTACCACTAGTAATGCTCTAAGGAGGTGGGGCGTTACAGCTGACTTCTCCGATGCTTCACAGCGTCGCCTCTGAAGTTTTCTTCTTTGCCTTCGAAGCTTCCTTCTCTTCTTCTTCAAAGCAGGCTTCCTTACTTGCCTCTAAGGCTTCTGTCTTCACCTCCAAAGACATCACTCCTCCTCTGAAGCTTCACTCTTCAACTTTGAAGCTTCTTTCCTTCTTGCCTCCAAAGTTCTTGTTTTGACTCTAAAGCTTCTTTTTCAACTATTAGTCTTAGCAACATAATTATTAGCATAAATCAAGTCCTTAACAAGATTTGTTAATCATTAAAACTAAAGCCTTCAACTCAACATTCTCTCCTTTTTTGATGATGATAAAACCTAATGTCTTGTACTATAAAAATAGTGCTAATCAACTAATGACAACTCCCATTAAATAACTTATACAATAAGCATAAGGAAGTCTAATTTATTTTGGCTCACTTTGCTAAGATTGGTTGATATTTAGTAAATTTTTTTAAAAATTTTAGTTTCTACTTCTTCTCCCATTTAAATTATTTTCCCTCAAAGGCAGCAAGTCTCAACATTTTCACCCTTTCTATCATAATCAAAAAAGTCTAGGGTAGCAAGGATTTATCATAAAATACTGGTGTGAGGGACTGTAATGTCATTAAGATTGATTTCAATTGGTCCAATCAATAGATGGTTATTTATTTAGCTCTCCTTGCATACTTACATGCAAGATGGTTCTTTTATGAGAGAAAGTGATGAAGGCTAAAGTAAGATGACATGAATGCAAAGCATTAAGGATAGCAAATACAATACATTTACCTACCTATTTGCCTTAAACAGATTTATATTACCGTTTACCACAGTTGAGGAGCTGCTGCTTCTCCTATTATGGCTATAATTGGAAGGTAGTTACACATATGTGAATTTCTTCTTTTATATTTTCATTTACTTTTATTTCCTCATCTTCTTCATGTGTACATTATTCTACCGAATTTATAATCTTCTTCTTTTTCTTCTTCTTCAATATAATCCTAATATTTCTTGAGAGGGTTTTTACAAATTCTACAACATCATCCTCTCCCTCACTACATGAAGAATCTGCACTTCCATTGTCATACACTATCTTCATCTTCTATCATTCTTTCTCATTCTTCCATATTTATGGGTTATCAAAGATCCCATGAGTTCTGCAACCAAGAGTTGTTCAAATTTTTAGCCTCTTCAATTACTATAATTTTTGACATCCAATCCACTAGTAGAGACCTTAAAATCTTTTTAATTTGTTGTGAATAAGAAATTTCATGGCCTAAACTTTTTAGGCTATTAGTGAGTCTCATAAATCTAGAAAACATATCAGATATAGACTAATCCCTAAACATGTAGAACTGAACAAGCAAATTAATTCTAGCTTCTCTAACTTGGCTTGTCCCCTCATAAACTACTTGCAAATGGTTCCAAATTTTCTTTACAGTTTCATATGAGGATATCTCCTCACTCGCCTCCGATGTGGAAAGCACCATTCCTTCTTCTACAATTTTCCACAACTTATAACTATTAGCAATAAAAAAGTCTTCATCTTCATTTTCCATTAGCTATAATGCTGCCCATCAAAATATGGAGGTCTGATGGTCTGTAGACCCTCCTTGATTCCAACAAAATTGTTTACCATATGGAATCACACTGAGGTAGAGATAAAAACATAAATAACAATATCAATGCCCTACTCTGATACCAACTGTTGGTCCCTTCATATATGGCTGTGCTTATGCTAAATCTAAGTAGGTTATATAGCAAAGCTAGATTCCAAAAGTGTAGGGAAAACAAATTGATTGTGCAAGTTCAAAACAATAAATGTAGTGGAAGCATAGAAACACACAATAATAAAGAGACAAAGATTATAGTGGTTCAGGCCCTCTCTTGGCACCTACTCCACTCTCCAAGGTTTCCCCAACCTTAGGTTCCACTATAACCTATGGAATCATAACCTCTCTTGGTTTTACGAGCTAAGCAAGAACTTAACACTAGTTTTACGAGCTCAATAGAAACTCTACAACTATTGGTTTTCATTGAGCTCACCAACAACTCATACAACCTGGTTTCTCAAGAGCTAACCAGCAACTTAACCTTTATAGGTAAAAATGTACAACTAAATGTCTCTAACTAGGCCTAGATGTACATGCAGTTTAAGCTCAAATAATAAAAAGAAAAGCATTAATCTCAAAGTGCTTCCTGATCTCCCTTGATAAGTAAATGATGAATCTTTGAAGCTCTTTGTTCATTGAAGCTTGTTGGAGTGAATTCACCTTTCCAGAATTCAAGTTCTTGTGTTTAATTCATAGTTTATCTCCTCAAAAGTCTTTTTTCTTCCTTTGGAACTTCTATTTATAAGTTCATTTCAAACTAGCCATTGCTTCCCATTATTTTTTATCATTGCGAATCACTCATTGTAAACTAGATGGCGCTGCCTCATTGTGCCACTTTAGAACCTCCAAAGTTAATTTTGGATCCTCCGAAGGTTGGTATCTCATTAGTCATGGGCGCTTGTGCTTTTGTCCCTCCGAAGCAAGTTTTTCATGCCTCCTAAGCTATGTATTCATCTTTGGATCATCCAAAGTCATAACTTTGCATGCTTCTGCCCCAATAGCTCTTCTGCAACTCCAAAGCTTCTTCTAATGGCCTCCAAAGTAACATTAATAGCATTACCTTTGCCTCCAAAGCTTCTCTTCATGGCCTTTGAAGTTATGCTGACTCCTCCAATGCTTGATAGCATCACCTCCGAAGTTTCCTTTGTTGCCTCCAAAGCTTCCTTCTCTTCTTCTCCGAAGTTGGCTTCCTTCCTTGCCTCTGAGGCTTCTATCTTCACCTCCAAAGACATCACTTCTTCTCCTTCGAAGCTTCACTCTTCAACTCTAAAGCTTCCTTCCTTCTTGTCTCTAAAGCTCCTATTTTGACTCTGAAGCTTCTTTTTCAACTATTAGTCTTATCAACATAATTATTAGCATAAATCAAGTCATTAATAAGTTTTGTTAATGATTAAAACTAGACCCTTAGACTCAACAAGACAGGGGAAGAGTAAGCGAGACTTGAAAAGATTGAAACAAAACTTGAATTCGTTGAGACACACATGAATGCATCTTTCAAGAACTTAGAAACTTAGATTGGTCAGCTTGTAAATTTTGTCAGCAATCTTAGCAAGGGTGTCTTTCCAAGCAATATTGAAAGAATCTAAGGGAGCAGTGCAACACTATAATGTTAAGGAATGGTAAAGAATTAGAGTCTCCAAAGAAACATGATGAGATACAATTAATCCCAACATCTGTGAATCAAGATGCTGAACAAAGGAAAGAAGATGAGGAGAAGAAAGAAGAGCCAACAAAGGAAGATTATAGACCAGGGAGGATTACATTCCATGATAACCCTCTAATTTTGAAACCCCCACTTCCTTTTCCTCAAAGATTTCAAAAGAAGAAAATTGATGAACAATTGAGCAAATTCTTAAAAATTTTTAATAAAATTCACGTTAACATTCCTTTTGCAAAAGCTTCAGAGTAGATGCCTGACTATGCCAAGTTCATGAAGGAAGTCATGTTGACAAAGAGAAAGCTTGAAGAGTTTAAAATAGTGAAGCTGATAGAGGAGTACAGTGCCATTCTATGAAGAAAACTTTCACAAAAACTGAAAGATCTAAGGAGTTTCACTATACCTTGCACTATTGGCAACTCTTCATTTCATAAGGCACTGTGTGATTTAGGTGCATCTATTAATTTAATGTCTTTGTCAATTTTTTAGAAACTTGGACTGGGAAAGGTGAAGCCAACTACCATTGCATTGCAATTGGAAGATAGGTCTTCAACCTATCCTTAGGGAATCATAGAATATGTGTTGGTAAAGGTAAACAAATTCATCTTTCCAGTTGCCTTTGTAGTGCTAGACATGGAAGAAAATCATGAACTATCTTTGATTCTTGGGAGACCATTCCTTGTGACTAGAAGTGATTGATGTGCAGCATGGTGAGTTAACCTTGACGGTTAATGATGATGAAGTAAGGATTAACATTTATAGTGCTTTGGATTGTTTAGTTGAGAAGAGTACGTGCAAAAGAATTGAGATTTTGGATAATAATTGTCTAACTTTTGCTTTTTCCTGATGAAAGTGTTCAAGGTCCGGTGGAAAATTATGTTATAATTTTTGTTATTTGGGATATGATAGGTTCTAAGGAGGTCATGGAGCATGTCTTGACTATGGAAACATCGTTAAAAGAGAAGGTCAGCAATAAGGTGTAAACACTTGAAGAAGCAGCATTGGTAAAGGAAGTAAAAGCTAGTGTGGAACTTAAACAAATGCCTAAATCTTTAATGTATGCATTTTTGGACAATGATTCATTCTTTCCATTAATTATTTATTCTTCTTTTATAGGTGGAGAGCAACAAAAACTACTACTTATCCATGATGAAGAAGTGATGTTCAATATTTTCAAGGAGTTAAAGCTGTCCAATGAGAGCAATGATTGCTTCAAGATCTATCTAGTGGATGGAAACATTGAAGAACTTTTAGAAAAGGCCATGAAAGCATTGGAAGTAGTATTGGTTGACAGTTTTGATTTGGATCATGTCGAATTAATCAACAACACTTATCAACTAGGTCCACCAGAAGAATTCCATAAGCCAATACTAAGATTGAAAGAACTTGAACACCCAAAAGACAAAATTCACTTGAAAAATGGAAGATTATAATCGGGTTGAGACTTTAAATAAAGTGCTTCTTAGGAGGCAACCAAAGATTTCAAACTTGGAGATGATTTAAGCATTCTTTAATCAGTTTGAGCCTTTCAAGCTAACCTAGTACATTCATGTCACAAGTGTCCCCATTGAGCCTTAATTAAACAATGACATATGCAAAGCATGCGAAACACCACAATTCAACTTTTCTATTTTTAGCCTCATTATCCAAACCCTTTTAGCCTGAAGAACCATGCTTGACCTATTAAAAGACATATTCTATACACATGATTGATAAAGAGGTAAAAGAGAAGTAAAAGAAGATAAATTTGGGGGTATTGAAAAGAAAAATGCTAAAAGGAAAACAAAGAGGACAGATTGAAAAGAATCAATAAGGCTTCATCCATCAAGTAAGGGGATCACATTCCAATGAACTCAAAAGAAAATAAGTTTTGGAGTATAGTAGTAATACAACTCATAAAAAGAAAGAGAAAACCAAACAAGAAGTAAAGAGAGTGAACATTCAAGTGCAATTTCATCTATGATCTCTTACTTCGTGAATCCTTATTCATTTTCTTTTGTTAGCCAAACCCAAAGCCCCATTACAAGCTTGAAAAAGACCTATTAATCTAAGTGGACAGAGTTTTCTATATTAAAGGAGAGGGATAATGAAAAACAAGCCTATGGAATATTTTATGGAGATCATTAGAATCACTAAATTGCATATTATTGATTAAAACGCATGCATGTAGCATGAGATTGATAGAGTACACACACAATTTCACTTCAATAAGAGATTGATGAGACATGGGTTTCTTGAGAGTACTTCATAAGTGTTTTGAATGATTTCTAAGTTATATATACATGTGTAATTTTCTAACATGTTCTTACTTGTTTGAAATAGATTATCCTAACTAATTCATGAATTGTGATTCCTGTTTTGCTCGAGGATCATCAAAAGCTAAGTTTGGGGCAATTTCATGAACTCATAATTTACCATATTTTAATACTTAAAATTCACATATTTTGGATTTTCAATTGACATAATTTTATTGGTTTATAATCATATTTGATTAAATATTGCACTTAATAGAGTTAGTTTGTGTTTTAGGCATCAAAACATGTTGAAAAGGAGCTGAAATGAAAAAGGCATTGCTTGTATCCAATTTGTGTCAAAGATGGAGGCTGATTTGAAAATGTGTTTAACATGAAATTGTATCCCACAAAATTAAATTTCCAAATCATCAAGAATCACATTATTTCAATATTGTATGAGGAAGATATGGCCAAAATAGCAATCTATATCTGGTGGACAGCAGTCAAGTGTTGTGGCATCTTAATCAAATGTTGTAGCACTCAAAATGTGAATGCAATTTGGGCAAAAATTGAGCACCGCGACTTCAAAATCAAATGTCGTACCATCTAAATTTTTTTAGGTCAATCCTAGAAGGACAGAAAATGAGTGTTGTGGCATTCAAATCAAATGTCACGACATTAAAAGTGCATATGATGAGTTATTTTTGGAAGTGGGTTTTGTTGTGCATAAGGATTATTTAAGTTACATAAAGAGATATTTAGCCCTAATAAGGAGATGATAAATAGAGGATTAAGACATGTAAAAGGGGGCTTTTGGCAATGGAGGTTTCAAAAGCTAGGGTATGGTGCAACTAGAGGGAGATCATCTGCAACGTGAAGTTTTATCTTTCTTCTTGTTCTTCCTTTAATTTTGTGATGATGTTTAGAATACTTCAACTTGCTTTTGTCAGAAAAATGAGTAGCTAAATTCTTCTTTCTAGGAGAGAGATGGATCTTATATGGATATCATGGGATGATTAATTATTTATATTATTGAAAATTCTTATTGGTTTATTTATAATATCTTGTGCTTAATGCTTTTAATTTACTAGTCATCTATTGAATGATTTTAGATTTGGGATTTGACACTGAAGAGACATAATCCTAAATTAGATCTAGGCATCATAACATGAAATTCTAGATGACTTGAGAGAGCTTCTAGGTTTCATGAAATCACTTAAAGAGAATCACAGATCTTAATGCGTTCTTAATCTTCCAATTTTTATAGGGATATAGAAATAGGAATATTAGGAATAGATACTTGATTTAAGACTCGGGAGAGGGAGTTGAGTAGGATTCTTGATTTATAAACCAAGAGAATGATCAATATATAATTAATTGAAAATACCATGATAGAAGTCTAAGTGAAATCAATCCTCTAGAGCATTTCCCATCTTAATCCCTTCCTAGAAAAGTCTCTTACTTTTGTTTCTTATACAATTTCTTAGTCTTTCATCTTTTAGATAAAGTTAGAATTATCTAAAGTGATAGCTACTTAGTAACTAAAATCTACAGCCCTTGTGAATACAATAACCCTCTCATTACTATACAATGAAACTTGGCACTGTACACTTGCAATTTAATTTGTCATGAAAAAAATTGAATGTTGGTCCCGTTCAAGAGGTATCTCAAGAGGGGGCTTCAATTGAGCTTATAAAAATATTTTGCCAAATAAAAAATCAAAGTGCTAAAAAAGAATGGAATAGTTCATATGTCACAAAGCATAATTATTTTTATAGTGGTTTGGCCCAAACACAGTACTTACTTCACTCTCTGAGTCAACATCTCTTGTTGCACTCAGGTTCCACTAATCACCTATTGGTTTTACAAGCACACTAATAAACTTCTACAACTATTGGTTTTCAAAGTTGACCAAAAAACTTTACAATTGTTGGTTTCCAAGCTCACTAACAAACTCATACACTTAGCAAGCCCCTTGCTTGCTGTCTCAAATAACAAACCAAAATGCATAGTAGAATACCGCTTACTTAAGCAAAGATGTATAAGAATTCAAAGCAATAATAAAAAAAAGATTTTAAAGTAAAGCTCCACTAATTCGGACTCCATAGAGTTATTGTATTTTCGACAGAAGAGTTGAATGCTTCTTGGAAGAAAACAATTTTTGAGAGTAAATGCTCCATAAGTTCTTTCAATAAGAATTCTAATAAGAATTCTAACTATTGAAATGACCTCACTTTACTCCTTTTAAGCTTGGATTCAAAATCTGCCCATTAGAGAAGATGACGTTCAGTAAATGCGAGTGTTCCACACAAACTATACCTCAAGTGCATGGCATCAAGCTTTGCAATAAAATGGTGAGTGAGTGCACAAGGACTAGTGATTTTAATTAGTCACTAGCTATTGCAATACAAAATCATAATTTTATCTAAAAAATTAAATAATACTAATTTAACTAAGAACTAAAAAAGGGGTAGGTTTTTGTTAGAAAGGAATCAAGGTGAAGAAGCTCTAGAGGATTGACTTCACTTGTGTTTCCATCATGGGTTCATCAATTTAATATGCCTTCAGTAGTTTCATTGATTTATAGATTAAGAATTCAAATACATTTAGCCTTCTCTCCCAAGTGACAAGCTAAATATCTATTATTAATATTCCAACTTCAAAATTCCTATAAAAATTGGGATTTTAATAATGCATTAAGATATGTGGTTTCTTTTAACTAATCTTACATAACCTAGAGACTTTCCTAAGACATCCAACATTACATATCATGATGTTGAGATCTCATTCAGAATTACCTCTTCCAAGTATTGAATTCTAAATGTTGTATCATTCGATAAAGGGTCATTAAATTGAAGGCATTAATCACAAGACATCAAAAATAAATCTTTGAAACATACTGAATGACATAACTCATTGATTAAACATTGATTTCAACACAAGATCCATCTCCCCTCTAGAAGGAGAGATTTGGCCACTCATATTCAAATCAAAAGATATAGCTTTATTATTCAACATTGTCTAAAATCCGAATATAGACTTTAATCCATCTACAATTGAAGAATGATAAGCAAACACTGAAAGATTCGATAGTGAAAATGAAAGCAAACTCTTCTCCTTTGGTTTCCCTTGCTAAACATAGGCTTGAAGCAAGTCTCTCTGGTAAATTCTTTTTCTCCTCTTCCCAAGATCCAATCCAATCTCAAAGCTACTCCCAAGATCTCCAAGATAAGATTTAGAGTGACCTCTTTGAGCTTTTTATACTCCTCCCTTCAATAGTGATCTTTTGTAGTTTTTCCACAAAATCCCAGAAGATCCGGCGTTGTTTCCAACACTTTCAAAAAATCCAGATCTGTGTCTCCAACTACGGTGTCATGACATAGTGTCGTGGCATTAGATCATTTGACTCACAAAGTTCATCATTGTGCCATGACATGGTGTCGCGGCATTGCAGTTGCTGCTTTGACTCTATTTCGTGACATGGTGTCGAGGCATTGTATTGTGGCATAGTGTCGCAACATTACTCTATTGCCCAACTTGTTGCTTTGAGTCTATGTCACGACATGGTGTCGCGACATAATGGTCCTCTTTCCAATGCCACGACATGGTGTCACGACATTATGCCTGCTATCTTCCTGTGCATTTACGGTGCCACGGCATGGCGTCGTGGCATTGTACTTGCTGTCTTCATGTGTTGTTTCCAATGTCATGACATGGTGTCATGACATAGTTCTGTGACATCGTGCCTTGACATTGTGCTTTGACACAGAGTTGTCTGCATGGGGTTTTGTTTTCTTGCCTTCATTCTTCATGCTCCATCGCATCTTCATTACTCTGTTTCTCATCCACTTTGCTTGCATTCATATATAAACATTAAACAAATTATTTTAACTCGAGAATGGCTCAAAAAATGCTAAAAGTTAGCTTGAGATTGTATAATATAAGTGAATATTATTCACTTATCAAACACCCCCAAACTTATAATTTTGCTCGTCCTTGAGCAAAACACAAGAAAAATACAAAAATGGCATAGATCAAGTTCATTGGTGGCCTCAAGAAAGTTGACATAGCTTGGATGAAGATGTTGAAACATCATGTTTATCATAATTTTCAACTTGAATATCATCTCATCTAATTCTGATTCCTAGTGTATTTGTAAAATATTATAGTTGTTCCAATTTAAATAACTTCAGATCTAGATTAATTAATGCAAGTAAGTAAAACATACTCAATGCACACTCTACGAATTCATGGGTTAATAGAAACTACATTAGATAAGCATACTCATTACTTCCATTTTTTGTAGGCTGTATTATTGTCACACTTCCTATACTTATCTTCTTTTTAATTTCTTTGACATGTGACCCCCACTTCCAGGCTATATTACTATCACACCTTTTCAACTCATTTTCTTTTGGTTCATGAAGATGTGATCCCCCCAGCTAGATGATAAGTCCTTGGTTATGCTCTTTTTTCATCTAATGTTTGTCTCAAACATTATTTGCAATAAATTCTAGAATGCAAAATGAGCTATGCATACTTAATTACATAAAATATTTCTAGGTATCCAATAAATCTAGAAAGTAACAACTATATAATCAAATGTGTAAGGAATATGAAATAGATTAGACATACATTCAAATCAAGAATACTAAAAACATTAACATTTATTATTCTCATCCTAGCTATTGTTGTATCATGTTATTCATATGATAGGTCTCATGCACTGATCAATACTAAAACACACACATATATATAATTTTATTATTTATTTATTTATTATTTTTATTTTATTTTTTTCAAATATCACAACTAATAGACACAAATAAAATACATTACTACAAAAAATTACTAAGAAATTAGTCACTGACACATAACACACATCTAACTTAATAAATCAAAACATATATGATTGTTCAAACAAAACAAAACAAACACATAAGTTAAGCACATCCATACAAAATAGATTCATACATAATAGCTGCAAACCTCCCCCAAACTTAGAACAAGACATTGTCCTCTATGTCACAAAAAGTCATAAGTACAAAGACTTCCTTGAAAAAGATCAGTCTAACTCATCATCATCGTCTCCAGTGGCTTCATACTCGGAGTCATCATCCCAGTCATTGTCATCTTCTGCATCCATGTTCCTGTCATCATTTATGTCATCTTCCTCCTCCTCTTGGGCTATAGCGGCAACTTCATCTTCATCGTCAGTCAGTGGATATGGTGTCGGTGGTGGTGGAAACTGGATTGGGTTCCCTGATTAAGTAGGAACCTCGAAAGCAAGTGCCATGTAACACTGCAATTAATGATCATATTGCCTATCATGTTGAGCTACCATCTGATCGATCTACTTGGTGAGCTTGTAAAGCAATTTAGAACTCTCCGATCCATGATCCACAAGCTAGAGTTGAGCTTGCTACCTAGAAGTGCTAGCTTGTGCAATTGTGGGACCTAATTTAGCTCTTGTAGTGGGACCTTTAAAAGTTTTGATGAGGTCTGGTGAAATGGTAGGTTTGGGATGCAAGACTTCTTCATAAGAAATAGTTGGTATCCCCACTTGTAGACACAAAGCATAAATCAAAGAAGGGTTATCAAATCCACCTGTAGTGGTCGATACTTGGGCAATGTACAAGATCGACGCTTCCATGATTTTGCCCACATTAATATAGCATTGAGTTTAGATGGTAAAATTTAACAATGCCCTGTCCTTGAAAACCTCAGAAACATGAAAAGTGGGCATTAACTTGGCAGAAATAAAATAATGTCATACCATCCTAGGAGTTTGTAGTCCTCGTTTAGGAATACTTTTTATCTCACCCCTTGATCTTTGCCAATTTGTCCCTGGATATGAAATGGTTCTAATGACATCTTCATAGTCTACCCGTTCCTCTTATAGTTTGGAAAAATCATCATCCTACACATCAGGGAGCTGATATATCTTGTTTATGGTGGCTCTGTCAACCCAACATCCTTGGACCAATGCCTTTAGGTTTTTATGTTCTAAGGCATTTGTATAAAATTCCCAGACCATGGGAACTAGAGTTGGTTACGAATACTTCACAAGTTCACCCCACTGTTTGTCATGAATCGCCTTCTATACATAGTGCATAGGGTTGATGATGCCCTGCTCTGGAATGCAATTTCTCTTGACAAGAGAACTCTTATATCTTTTTGCAGCAACTACACTGACAAAGGTGGGCTTGATTTGAGGTTCTAGGGCAGCACTCTGAGGCCACTTAGATGGACCGACAATAATGGTTTTCTATCCTTTTGCAGCCATATGAATAATATGCTGAATACAAGTGAATGCAACACTGAAGTGTAACACAAAGATGCACAATTCAATCCAGAACTTTTCAATACAATGCACAGATGGTCCACACTACCCCCAAACAAGTAACAAATAACTAGCGGATGCCAAAGAATTGATGAATAACAATCACAATTACACACAAACAGTGTTCATCACATTCAGATTTTCCGTCGAACACTTGAGGGGTATTAATAAATGAATCCACCAACCACACGTCTTCGCTTCAGTACACAATTCAATACACATCGGCCCCTCTCCCACAAACACCAAACTCAATAGCTAAGAGGAAGATCTTCCACAAAATCGCACAAATATTTCATCAAACACACCACATGCACAAACTCCACTTCTTTCCCAATGTGCAAAGTCACAGAAAGAGGAATTTAACACTTGAATCTTGATGAAGTGGTGGCATGCTTACTTGAAATGCTAATAAGGCACTCCCTTGAATGTTGAAGATGTAGCTAGGTTGAGAAGAGATGGAACCGTGAGCTCCCAAGAAACCCTTTTGCATGCACGGTGGAGAGTGATGAAGAAGATGCTTTGGTGAGAGCGAATCTCATGAATGGAGGAGAAAAGGACGAATGGGAGTGATGGGTTTTTGGTGGAGCTTTCATTGGAGCCTAGAGTTTGAAAGGGGACGAAGGAGGGAAAATGCCCAAAGAGGAAAGCATGAATGGGTATGTTGTGGCATGGTGTCATTTTAAGAGGTGACATTGGGACACATGAGAAGGAGTGATCATGTTTCGCGGCATGTTGTGGCGGCATGGTGTCACGACATGGTGGCTACTTTGGGTTTGCTTTGTGGGTTTGCACTCATGCCGCTACCACTAGTGCCATGACATGGTGTCACGACATTAACATTGTTGACTTCTTGTTGTCGCGACATTAAACCTATTGACTCCTCGGCTGACTCCTTGTGTCGCGACATGGTGTCGCGACATGGTGTCGCGACATTAAACCTATTCTCTCATGTTGTTCTCCCTCTCTCCATTGAAGTGATATTTTATTACTCAAATTGCCTTGTTGTTTGAGTAGATTGATCCCTAAAGGTGTGCTAAACCTGCCACATGAGGAGTAATGTGTTATTCAAAAATTAACTCAACTAGTGCATAATTGAAAATTGGAATTAAGACTGATATAGAGTAAGTAAGCTAAACAAAATGTATAACTAAAAACCAAATAATGCTAAAGAAATTAGAAAAGAGAGTTGAGAACTTGGTTGCCTCCCAAAAAGTACTTGATTTATGGTCTTAGCTTGACTGTGATTGACTTCATTCTTCTTCCTTGAAGTGGATGACATCTCCACTTTTGCTTTCATGCTTATATTATGGCTTGACTCACTGCCCATTAACTTGGAATGTCCTGCCATCATGTGTTTGTAGCTCTACTGCTCCATAGGAAAACACTTTGTTCATGGTGAAAGGGCCAAACTATCGTGACTTTAGCTTTCCAACAACTTCAACCTAGAATTGAAAAGCAAAAATTGTTGACCTGATTGGAGTTCCTTCTTTAAAATGAGCTTGTCATGCCATTGCTTAGTGCGGTCCTTGTAAGTCCATGCATTCTCATATGCTACATTGCTAAATTCTTCCAACTCATTGAGCTGGAGTAGCCTTTGCTTACCTGAAGCTTCAAAATTGAAATTTAACTTCTTCACAGCCCAAAATGCCTTGTGTTCTAGTTCAACCAGGAGATAATAAGCCTTTCCGAATACCAACTAGTATGGTGACATGCCAATTGGTGTCTTAAATGTTGTTCTATATGCCCAAAGAGCATCATCCAGTCTCCTAGACCAATCTTTCTGATTCAGTCTAACTATCTTTTCCAGAATTTGTTTGATCTCACAGTTAGACACTTCTGCTTGCCTATTTTCTTGAGGATGATAAACAAGGGTAACCTTGTGTCTCAGTTTATATCTTGCCAGTAAGTTGTTGAATAACTTGTCGTAGAAATGTAAGCCTTCATCGTTGATAATTGCTCATGGTGTCCCAAATCTTGTGAAGATGTTTTTTTTTTTGCAAAAATTTCAGCACTACTTTTGCATCATTGCAGTTGTGGCTACCGCTTCCACCCATTTGGAAACATAGTCCATTGTAAGTAGAATATATAAGTGGCTAAATGACATTGGAAAAGGTCCCATGAAGTCAATTCCCCAAACATAAAAAATTTGCACCTCTAGGACATTTGTCAATGGTTACTCATGCCTCCTTGAAATTGTGCCTATTCGCTAATAGCAATCACAAGTTTTCATAAACTTGTTGTTATCTTTGAAGAGTGTGGACCAATAAAAGCCTAACTGGAGAACTTTTGCAGTTATCTTGTCAGCACCATGATGACCTCCATATGGAGATGAGTGGCATTGTTGCAAGATGTCATGCACTTCTTCTTCTGGAACACATCTCCGAATGATTTGATTGGCGCATCTCTTGAATAACAAAGGTTCATCCCAAATATAAGCCTTGACATCATGCAGGAACTTCTTCTTCTATTACCATGACAAATCCAAAGGTAAGGTGCCACATGCAATGTAGTTCACAAAATCTGCAAACCAAGCACATTTTTAATCCAGCATAAAAAGTTGCTCATCTGGGAACCTCTCTTAAATTTCAGTCTTCTCTTATGGATGCTCCAATTTGGATAAGTGATCGGCTACCATGTTGTTACTTCCTTTCTTGTCTTGAATTTCCAGATCAAATTCTTGCAATAACAAAACCCACTGAATCAATTGCGGTTCGGCATCTTTCTTTACAAACAAGTGTCGGAGGGCTGCATGATTAGAGTGCACAATGACTCTAGAACCAATTATGTATGACCAAAAGTTCTATAATGCAAACACCACTACCAGCATTTCCTTTTTAGTTGTGGTGTAAGTCTGTTATGCTTCATCCAAAGTGTGGCTTGCATAATAGATGGCTTTGATAATCTTTTCATGTTTTTGTCCAAGAATTGCTCCCACTGCAATATCACTTGCATCACACATGATTTCAAATGGTTAGTCCCATTAAGGCATATCAGGATTGGAGCTGAAATTAGCTTCTCCTTTAGTATAATGAATACCTGCAAACAAGATTCATCAAAATTAAAAAGAGTATCTTTTTCAAGGAGATTACTTAGAGGTTTAGAGATTTTTGAAAAATCCTTGATGAATCTCCTATAAAATCCTACATGGCCAAGGAAACTACGTATTCCTTTAACATTGGATGGAGGTGGGAGTTGCTCAATGCCTATAATTTTTGCTTGGTCGACTTCTATTCCACAAGCTAAAATTTTATGTTCCAAAACAATGCCTTCCCTAACCATAAAATGACACTTTTTCCAGTTAAGAACAAGGTTAGTTTCTTCACATTTCTCTTTCATGGCAGGGTTAAGTCATCTCTGATGCTCTCGGGAAGGTTTGTAAGATTCTTCCATCAGAATTTTATGCATTCAAATGGCTTGACTTATTCCTTTGATGTACTCAATTGACCATGCAATAGCCGATTTGTGTTCCCTCAGCACCCGAAGTAATTTCTCTTCTTCCAAACCTATCAAAGAAGAAGAAACAATCACTGGAAATGTAGAATCATTGCCTAGGAATGCATACCTGAGGTGATCTAGCAATTGTTTCAACTCTAATGCAGCTTTCACTTCTTTCATAACTGCTTCTTCTTCCAACATTTCCACATTGTTGCTGGTTTTCTCTTGTGATCTCATCTCTAAAGTTGAGACTTATTCTCTGACCTCCTTAGAAACTATCATAGTCTGGCTAATAGAATTTTCAATGCAATTTTCTAATAGATCATCAATGCATTCATCATTAAAAACTACATTCACACATTCATTCATAATTTCAATTCTTTTGCAAGTGCTCTTTTCAATTGGATAGTTCATGGCATGATAAATATTGAACTTTACCTCTTCTTCATTTATTCTTAAGGTTAACTCACCTCATTAAGCATCAATTAATGCTCTTCCAATTGCAAGGAATGGCCTTACCAAAATGAGAGGCACCTCATGGTCTTCCTCCATGTCCAACACCACAAAATCAATAGGGAAGATGAACTTATCTACCTTCATTAACACATCTTCTATGATTCCCCATGGATGGGTCAAAGATCTATCTGCTAGTTGCAATGTGATGGTGGTTGGTTTCACTTCTCCTAATCCAAATTTTTGAAAAAAGGAAAGAGGCATTAGATTAATAGATGCACCTAAATCACAAAAAGCTTTGTGAAATGAAGATTTTCCTATAGCACATGGGATAGTGAAACTCCCTGGATCTTTTGGTTTCTTAGGATGTTTTCTTCGCAAGATGGCACTGCATTCTTCTATTAACTTTATTATCTTGAATTCTTCAAGCTTTCTTTTCTTCGACATCACTTCCTTCATGAATTTTGCATAATTCGGCATCTACTCCAAAGCTTCTACAAAAGGAATGTTAATGTGAATTTTCTTAAGGATTTCCAAAAATTTGCTGAATTGAACATCTATTTTTTTCTTTTGAAATATCTAAGGAAAAGGAAGTTGAGTTTTCAAAATAGAAGTGTTATTAGGAAATAAAATTCTCCCTGGTTTAGAAACTTCCCTGTTTGGCTCTTCATTTCTCTCATCTTTCACTTGTCTTTGTGCACTTTCTTGATTTCCTCCTTGTGAGAATGAAAGACTCTCCTCTTGCTTCTTTAGGGACTCCAATTCTCTGCCACTTCTCAATGTTACTAGATTGCATTGTTTCCTTAGGTTCTGTTCCATATTGCTTAGAAAATTACCCCTATTCCAATTATTGGAAGAGCTTGCTAGCTCTCCAATCTATGTCTCCAATGATTTCATGGAAGAGTTGATGTTTCCCATGCCAGTTTCGATGTTATCCAATCTTGCTTCATTTCTCAAAAATCTAATTTGGCTCTTAGTTACAAAAGTGGTCATAAGATCTTCAAGTGGTGGCTTCTTTTCTATTGGATGAGACTATTGAGGAGATTGGAAACCCGGAGGGGGGCTTAATAGCATTCCTTGAATTTCAATAAGAAAGATTTTCATAGTTCTTCCACTCTGGATTGTATTGATTCTGTATGTTGTTCCCACAGTAATTGTTATAGCCCCTAAAGTTTACAAATTGCACCTCTTCCTTAACTTGATCTGTAGTCATGTATGATCCAACTGCAGGAGGAGATTCTCCTATCAATGAGGCACCTTTTGATGATGAATTGGCTATGGCAAGCTGATGGGTGAGAGATGACATTTGTATTGTAAGAGCTATGATGGGATCCACTTTGAAACAACTAGCTACCTTTCTAACCATGTTGCATTCATTGGGCCATGCAAAGGTATTGGAAGCCCATTTCTTCAAGCAAAGAGTAGGCTTCTGCTGTAGTCTTTCCCATTAGTGAACATCCAGAGGTAGCATCTACGATAATTCTTATGTGACTATTCAATCCATTATAGAACAATTGGATTTAAAGCCAATCTGGAAAACCATATTGAGGGCACCTTCTGATCAAATCCTTGAACCTCTCCTAGCATTCATAAAGTGGCTCGAAGTCCATCTATTTGAATTGTTCAATCTCACTTCTGATTTGAATAGTTTTTACTGGTGGGAAGAACTTTGTTAAGAACTTGTCCACCATTTCATCCCAAGTTGTAATACTTCTTGGTTGAAGACTTTGCAACCATCCTATTGTCTTATCCCTCAAAGAAAAAGGGAACAATCTCCACCTGATGGCCTCATCTGGAACTGCATTTATCTTGATTGTATTACTGATTTCTTTGAATGTGGCCAGATGGACATTTGGATCTTCATGTGGAGAACCACCGAACTAGTTTTTTTGCACCATATTAATCAAGGAAGGCTTTAACTCAAAATTGTTAGCATTGATTGCAGGGAGAGTAATGCTTGCGTTGTTATCACTAGCTATCGGCTTACAGTAGTCCTTGACTACTCTTTCACCACCTGGGTCCTCCATCTTGCTGGATTCAGCTCGCTTTGTTCTCTTAATTTTCTGAAGAGTTCTTTCAATTTCTAGATTAAGTGGAGCTAACTCAAGTTCCACAGGATCTTGCATGCACTGAGAAGAAAGCAATCAAAATTTAGAACAATTACGAATGGAAGAAAAGAAAAATTCTAAATAAGTAATAATAATAAAACTGAAGACTCCAAATTAAAATCAAAACTATCTCATAGTAATATTAGTGAAGAATAAAAATTGCCTGTCCCTAGCAATGGTGCTAAAAACTTGTTCCACACAAACTATATAGTAAGTGCACACATCAAGCTTTGTAATAAAATGGTGAGTGAGTTTCGTCTCCACAGGGACTAGTGATTTTAATTAGTCACTAGCTATTGCAATGCATAATCCCAATTTTATCTGGAAAATCAAATAATATGAATTTAAATAAGAACTAAAAAGAAGGGTAGGCTTTTGTTGGAAAGGAATTAAGGTGAAGAAGCTTTAGAGGATCGACTTCACTTGTGTTTCAATCATGGGTTCATCAACTTAATATGCCTTAAGTAATTTCATCAATTTATAGATTAAGAATCCAAATGCATTTAGCCTCCTCTCCTGAGTGACAAACTAAATATCTATTATCAATATTCCAACTTCAACATTCCTATAAAAATCAAGATTTTAATAATGCATTAAAATATTTGGTTTCTTTTAACTAATCTTACATAACCTAGAGACTTTCCCAACACATCCAACATTACATATCATGATGTTGAGATCTCATTCAGAATTACCTCTCTGAGTGTTGAATTCTAAATGTTGTATCATTCGATAAAGGGTCATTAAATCGAAGGCATTAATCACACAACATCATAAATAAATCTCCGAAATATACTCAATGACATAACTCATTGATTAAACCTTGACTTCAACACAAGATCCATCTCCCCTCTAGAAGGAGAGATTTAGCCACTCATATTCAAATCAAAAGACATAGCTTGATCATTTAACATTGTCTAAAATCCAAATATAGAGTTTAATTCAAGTACAATTGATGAATGATAAGCAAACATTGAAAGATTTGAGAGTGAAAATGAAAGCAAACTCTTCTCCTTTAGTTTCCCTTTCTGAAAATAGGCTTGAAGCACGTCTCTTTCGGAAATCCTTTTTCTCTTCTCTTCCCAAGATCTAATCTCCAAGCTGCTCCCAAGATCTCCAAGATAAGATTTACGGTGACCTCTCTGAGCTTTTTATACTCCTCCCTTCAATAGTGATCCTTTTGCAGCTTTTCTATGAAATCCCAGAAGATCTGGTGTTGTTTCCAACACTTTCAGCAATCTAGATCTATGACTCTAGCTATAGTGTCATGATATAGTTTCGCGACATTAGATCATTTGACTCACAAAGTTCATCACTGTGCTAGGACATGGTGTCACGGCATTGCGGTTGCTGCTTTGACTCTATGTCGCAACATGGTGTCACGGCATTGTGTCGCGGCATGGTGTCGCGACATTGCACTACTGCCCAACTGGTTACTTTAAGTCTATGTCATAAGATGGTGTCGTGACATAGTGGTCCTCTTTCTAATGCTGCGACATAGTGTCGCGGCATTATGCTTGCTGTCTTCCTGTGCATTTGCTGTGCCACGACATGGTGCCCTGGCATTGTTCTTACTGTTTTCATGTGTTGTTGTCAATGTCATGACATGGTGTCGCGATATGGCATCACGACATAGTGCCGTAATGTCACACCCTACCTTTCAAAGTGTGACTTATCATTTTGCACTATATTTCACCTTGAATTACACATTTTTAGGGTGGGGCACTTTGCCCAAAATTTAGCAAAGCCTCCTCTGAATTTCATCCATTCAAATCTATACAGTCATACTATATATCAACTTCAAATAAATTGATGAAATAATTTTAAAACACATATACCCACATTCCCATAGCCTAAGATCTGGGTTAAATCATGATAGCAATAAACCCAAGTAACTAACACACAACTCATCTTCAATTACAATTACCTTATTATGATATGCCACTCCATCTATTATACATCAATTGAAAGTTCATAAATACAAACATACAAATACACTCTAAAATTTATAATATCAATTCATTATACTAAAACAAAATTTCTCTTCAAATTTTGCTCACCAATACCAATCCTCAGTTAGAATTCTTGACCGAACCTGTCACTAAAAAAATAAACAAGAAGGTGTGAGTTTGGGCAACTCAGTAAGTAGTCAAATATATTAAATAATAATTAATCCATAATTAGCACATTCCATATCAAATAATCACTATTACCAAATAAATAATTCTATGTTATTTCCATCCAATCAAATAAGCTCATATTGAACCAATCTCAAATTAAATATACAACAAAGGGATCTTATCCATCCCTTACATTAGACATCCATATCAATCCAAAATATCAAATATTCTAATCTAAGGGATACTTAATATCCCTAACAACCAAATAACATCAACTTAAACAAATACAAGATATCCACTATCGCCAAATCAAAACATACATGCCTGAATTTCAAACAAATGGTATATACATCCTCCCTATCCATTCAATAGAAACAAATGCCTACTTACCTCAAGTTCTTAGCTCCCAACCATTCCTCTAACTCTATATTTTTTTATCACTCTCAAATCATTTTGTACAAAGTAAAATCCCATTCGTTTATAAGAAAATTTCACTAATTTACATTAAGCCACATTTAGTCCTTTTCCATAATCAACCTCAGGCTACTTTCTACTTAGTCACTCATATAGCCTTTCTTATAGAAGCATTTTGTTATGCAGGTTACAAATATCGTTTACATCATGCCGCAATCAAATCCAACTTATTCTGATGCCAATCATGCTTATAACTCAATTAGACTAAGCAAAATTAAGTTTTATGCAAAGACCCCCCATGTTTCCTATTCAAGTGTGACCGTTCCTCACAAGAATTCATACAATATCACTGTTATCAACTCTAGTACAACCATTACAATCAAGTTATAAATCAAATTCCCTAATCAATTTATACAGTTTAATATCAAATTTACCCCTAGGGTTACTATTCACAGATGGGGTCAATGCATAATCATAATTTTCAAAATCTAAATCATTTCATAATCATAACAAAGTATGCTTTACCTATTTTGCCTACGAATTCAACACTAATTACCCACCTCTTCCCTAAATTTCTTATTCACAAATTGTGCATAAAACCTAGAAATGAAAAATCTTAAAAATTGATTAGGGAAAAGCATGTTACCTTAAATTTTGGACATGGCTACTATCCCTAAGTAAGAATCTCACTCTAATCATCCATGATTTTTACCATATGCAGTAAAAACTCATCTTCCCATCATTTTTCATTGTTCAGAATGATAAAAATTAGGTGTAAAGGTTAGGATCCTTTCGCCCATGCATAATCTCAATGATTTTTCTCATAGAAATGATTTAAAATGGAATATATAGGGGATGATGTTTTTGGGCTAGGGCATAGGAGCAAAGGGAGAAGAAGAGAATGGATTAAAATAAGTTGAAACAACCTTAAAAAGTCAAATTATTTTAGTGCTCTGGCATGCCATAGAGTCAATGTCGCGACATAGGAAACTTGTGTCATGATACAGACTTCATCGACTACCCAATGTCGTAACATAGACTTCCTGTGTTGTGACATAGGTGTCGCGATATTGAATTCCTATGTCACAACATTAATTTGCTACCCGTTCAGAGATGTTTTCATATTTTGTTCATAACTTCCTCATACCATATCCAAATTGAGTAATTTTGTTGCATCGGATAATTCCATTATATACAATTTTATGTTAAATAATCTTTCAAATTAGTACATTATCTATGTCCAAATTCAATCACAATGAACCCTTCTTTCAAATTCAGCTTTTGCACTTATGAAAATCTACCATAGTCCCCATTTTACATAAAACACTTCAAATCTCCTAATAATCACTTTCCACACATCACATACATGAAATAAGACTTTTTATACTATTTACCACTTTATTTGAAGTTAATTTCTAAAAATCACTTGTTCAATTGTTTTTAACCAAATTTCTTTGAATTTTTCTGGTATGATGACTTCACATGCCATTTTCATTTCAAAATGCATCCAAATCTTAAAACAAAATTCCCCACACATCACATACCTAAAAAGAAATATGCTCATGCTATTTTCCATCTTATTCGAGGTCAACTGCTAAAAATCACCTATTTAGTTCATTTTGACTGAATTTTCTATCATAAGCAACTCTATATGCTATTTTTATTCCAAGTTGCATTCAATACTCAATCTAATATTCCACACATGTTACAATACATATAATAACTATCTTATACCATTCACATTGATCATAAATATGCTTTTTCTCAAATTCACCATTTCAGTTCATTTTGCAGAACATTCAACTCAATGATTCAAAATTTAAAGATTATCTCTAAAGTTCAATTTAAAACCTCATACATGTCACATTATGCATAGTATGCATGTTTCATTAGTTACTAAAGTCATATACATGACTTAACTCAGAATCACTACTTGGGTCAATTTCATTCAAAATTACTAATAAAGCAATTTTCTTTGTTCAATTCAGTTTTCCATAACAAATTTCTTTATCAAACACTATGTATTACTTCAACTTCTCACTTTACTAAAATGTGAAGAATTTTTCTTAAATTTCAACACCACAGGTATTACACACGACATAGTGCCTTGACATTGTGCTGTGACACGGAGTTATCTGCATGGGGTTTTGTCTTCTCGCCTTCATTCTTCATGCTCTATCTCATCTTCATTGCTCTGTTTCTCATCTACTTTGCTTGCAATCATACATAAACATTAAACATATTATTTTAACTCAAGAATGGCTTAAAAATGTGCTAAAAGTTAGCTTGCGATTGCATAACATAAGTGAATATTATTCACTTAGCAACGAGCAAATCATTAAGATTTTCTGACCATTACGATGTTTTTGCGACTTCTGATTATCTAGAATGAGCATGTCTTGAAGGAAGAGAGTAAAACTTGCACTATTGGAGTTGTTCACAATTTTGGATTGTATGAAATAATACTTTTAAACAATGTTAAGATGATACAGCTTGTAACCATTGCGTTTGAGACGAACTGGCTTCATTTGCAATGCTTAGGTCTATTCGAGATAATTTCTTCGTGTTGTATGAAATAACTTCAGATAGTGAAATTGCTCGGTCTTGGCTTCATTTGGAATAATAATTTTGGACTAAGTTTGGTTTGACAGTAATAGCATTGAGCTTCTAGTGTCTTGGCTTCATATTTCTGCTTTGTCCAAACTTGGTTTTTGGTCCAAACATATCCTTACCATATCTGATCTTAGTTCCATAATGTCCAAGCCTTTATTTGCATCCAGTACTTAGCTTCACTTCATCTAAACTCAGTTTCTTTCCTTTTGAAGTATGTTTTGAAATCATGACTGCGTCCGAACTTAGGCATCTGTCTAATTTGTTTCAGTAGCATTTGGAAATGCATCCAAAGTGACTTGAAGCACATGAATGATGTCATGCATGTCCTTAACTATGGATTTTGCCTTAGATGCTTGGATAATATGTCTTTGAGCATTACGTTTTCTTCCTGATATAAGATGGATCTTGTCTTTGATTTTATCTAGTATACATTGTCCACTTAATTCAAATTATTTTCTTGATTATATTGTTTATTACTGCACTCTTAGGAAAATAATAGTTAATAACTTAACCATTCACTCATATGCTTTTGCTCATCATCAAAATCAAACTAAGTAAATGAAGCTTGGTTCAACATTGTATGCCTAAGGCTACTATAACCTAGATAAGATGAGTATTGAAGAACTCATTGCTTCTCTCATGACCCATGATGTTTTAATGAAGCAGAGAGCTCTAGAAAAGCCTAAGGGAAAGAGAGCCATTGCACTAAGAGTAGAATCTGATAATGACTCTCAAAGTAAAGCAACCACAAGTGGAGCATAAGGCAAAGACATGGCAATGATAAGCAGAAGATTCAAGGCCATGCTGAACAAGAAAAGATTTGAAAATAGTTCAAGAAATAATGTGAGAAGCAATGATAAGAAGAAGTTCCCATATGCTACAATTACAGCAAGCCAGAACATTTGAAGGATGATTGTCTTGAACTTGAGAAGAAACAAGGGGATCAACATAAAAAGAAATACAACTCCTATTTTAATAAGAAAAGTAGCAACAAACAACAACAACAACAATAGAAGCAACAAGAATGTTGAGAAGAAGAAGAAGAAAGCTCTAGCTGCTTGGGAGATGCTAGAGAATTTGATAAATGAAAGCTCTAGTGAAGGTGAAGAAGAATATAAAGCTCAATTTAACTTACTTTCACCAAGAAAAGGAGACCTTGATAAATGAAAGTTCTAGTGAAGGTGAAGAAGAATATAAAGCTCAATTTAACTTATTTTCACCAAGAAAAGGAGACCAAGAAGAGCATCACAGAGGAATTAGTTTCATGGTCATCAATTAAGAGGAGGTAATTTCTTAAACTGAATCTCCTAGCACTGAATAGGCATTATAAGAACTTTATTCTAACTTCATAGTTCTAAACTCCAAGCATAAGGAGATGAAGAAGGAGCTTAAAAGAATAACCAATGAATGCTCCAAGCTTAAAGAAGAAAATATTAAACTTAAGAGTAACCAATGCACCATTAAAGAACTTGAGCAGGTCAAGGCAGAGAACAGTGCCCTTAAAAAAATGTTGACCTCCACCTTATTGAAAATGAAACCTAAGAAGAAAGGTGGATAGTAACAAAAGAAATAGAATTATAACTCTAGAACAAAACAAGGACCCAAATAGACCATGATTTAGGTACCTAAAGTAGTTGCTAAGGCTATAAGTACTATTCATATTTCTAATGCTAGATTAGTGTCATCCAAGAAGCAACGAGTATCAAAATTTTATGTTATTAACCTACCTAGACCTATTCCCAAATGGGTACCAAAGATTAAAGTATAACCTTATATATGCAGGTGTGCTTTAGTACCACAAAGAGCAGCATGTGGTACATTAATAGTGATTGCTCAAGAGACTTGATAGGGGAGAAGGAGTTGTTTATAGAGTTGAAAGAAAAGAATGGTGGAATAGTGACCTTCAGAGATAATGGGAAAGATAGAGTGGTTGGGAATGGTAAGGTTAGTCAACCACCATCTACTGTTATTTCTAATGTTTTGCATGTAGAAGGATTAAAACATAACCTTCTTAGTGTTATTCAGTTTCATGATAGTGGTTACAAGGTTATGGTTGAATATCAGATTTGTTCGGTCCTAGATTAGTCAAAATTGATTGTAATTCTGGGTAAAAGGCATGAAAATGCATATATTATAGACCTTTGTGATATCCAAGCTAAGTGTCTTATTGTTAGTAACAATGAGTCCTTATTATGGCATAAAAGATTGGGACATGCCCATAATGAAATGTTTGAAAAGCTATACCATAAGGACCTTATTGTTGGCCTACCAGAACTGAAATTTGACAAGAGATAGTTGTGAGATTCCTGCTTGAAAGGAAAGCAAGCAAAAGATTCATTCAAATCAAACAAAGAGGTTTACAAAACTAAACCACTTTAGCTACTACACATGAATCTAGTTAGACCAATAAGAACTAGGAGTCTTGAAGGGAAACATTATGCATATATCTTCGTAGATGACTATAGTAGATATACTTGAAAAATGTTTCTTGCATCCAAAGATGAGTCTTTTTTATTCTTTGAGATCTTTACCAAATGTGTGCAGAATGAACAAATCTCTCGTATTGTTGCTGTAAGAAGTGACATGGTAAAGAATTTGAAAATCATAAGTTCACTGCTTTTTGAGAAAACAATGACATTTTCAAATATTCTCTACACCAAGAACACCCCAGCGAAATGGAGTGGTTGAGAGGAAGAACAAATCCTTGCAAGAGATGGCAAAGACAATATAGAGTGAACATAATTTGCCATAATATTTTTGGGCCAAAGCTATGAACACCGCATGCTATATTATTAATCGTATTTATGCTAGTTTATTACTCAACAAAACTCCATTCTAATTATGTTATGGCAAGAAGCTGAACATATCATATTTTCACATCTTTGGCTATAAATGTTTCATTCTTAACAATGGTAAAGGAAACCTTAGAAAATTTGATAATAGATCTGATGAAGGTTTTTTCCTTGGATACTCCATTGTTAGCAAGGCATTTAGAGTCTATAGCCTAAGTAGTAGATTTGTTGAGGAGTCTGTCCATGTTAAATTCAATGAAACTACTAATTTTATGAAAAGAATTAGTTATTTTGATGATGAGACAGATAACCTCATGACAACAATGGAGAAGATGAATTTGCAAGACAAAGACAAAGAAGCTCCACAATCAGAGACAGTGTTAGATGAAGTTGGACCATCCACAAATGATGTAAATGAGGAAGGTAATTCTTCTTTTCCCAAAGATTGGAAGTTTATGCATGCTCATCCTGAAAACCAGATAATTTGTGATGTGTATCATAAAGTTAGAACTAAATCCTCTTATCACCAACTATGTGAAAATTTTGCCTTTATTTCTCAACTAGAGCTAACTTGCATAAAACAAGCATTAGAAGATGAGAACTGGATTATAGCTATGCAAGAAGAATTATACCAATTTAAAAGGAATGACGTGTGGACACTTGTTCTAAGACCAAACCATCAATTTGTTATAGGAACCAAATGAGTCTTTAGAAACAAATTAGATGTATTTGGAGTAGTAGTGAGAAACAAGGCAACATTAGTAGAAAAGGGGTACTATTAAGAAAATGGATTTATTTTGAAAAGTCATATACACTTGTTGCTAGGATAGAAGCCATTAGAATGTTACTTAGTTTTGCATCCTTTATAAATTTCAAGCTATATTAGATGGATGTAAAGAGTGTATTTTTGAATGGGTTTAAAAATGAAGAAAGCCCTTATGGTTTTAAACTGGCTCTTAGAGCTTGGTATGAGAGGCTAAGTAGATTCTTAATTGAGAAAGGTTTCTTAAGGGGTAAACTAGATACCACACTATTCATTAAGCAGTCCTGAATGACATTTTGATTGTTCAAATTTATATAGATGACATTGTTTCTGGAGCAACTAATGAAAAATTTTTTCAAGAGTTTTATAAAATTATGCAGGAAGAATTTAACATGAGCTTGATGGGAGAACTAAACTTCTTTCTATGATTGCAAGTAAAGTAGGTGAAAGAAGGAATTTTTATGCACCAAGCTAAATACACCAAAGAGCTACTAAAAAATTTCAAGTTAGATGAAGGAAAAGCTTTTGGGACACTAATGAGCATGTCCATTAAAATGAATAAAGATGAAAAAAGTAAACCTGTGTATCAAAACTTGTATAGAAGCATGATTGGATCTCTTTTGTATTTAACTACTAGTAGACTAGACATCATGTTTAATGTTTGTATGTGTGCTAGATTCAAGCTAGATCCTAGAGAATCACATCTTATTACTATTAATAGGATCTTTAAATACCTCTTCGATATCCAAACCTCGATTTATGATATCCAAAAAGGTTTTAGTTTTGAGCTAGTAGGGTACTCGGATGTAGATTTTAGTAGATATAAGGTAGATAGAAAGAGTACCTCAGGGACCTGTCATTTTCTTGGTAGCACGATCATTTCATGGTCCTCTAGGAAACAGACATCTGTTGCACTTTCAACTGTTGAAGCTGAGTATGTTGTAGTAGATAGTTATTGTACATAAATTCTCTGGATGAAATAGCAGCTAGGTAATTTTAGTTTAAAGTTTGTTGATATAGCCATTAGATGTGATAATACTAGTGTTATAAATCTAATAAGGAATTCAATTATGCATTCTAAATCTAAGCAATAGACATTAGGCACCATTTCATTAGAGACTATGTGTACAATCATAATATCTACTTGCAATATGTACCAACTAAAGATCAATTAGCAAATATATTTACTAAGCCACTCCCAAAGGATAGATTTTGTAAAATTAGAAGGGAGCTTGGTAGTGACAGGTGGATGTTATATTTAAATAGCTCATTTACTGCACACATGTGTAAAGAATAATTTGAATCTAAAATTCAATTAGGACAATCTGTATCTGCTTGTGGTGTAAGTAAGATGTCACTCCCATATATGTTGTCTTCAACACTAATGATCTCATCAGATGATTCTTTTTCCTTTTATTTTTCCTTTTTATTCATCCTTTTTCTCTTGACTCTCATGTACTTTAGGATAGTTCCTCTTGAAACGACCATATTTTCCACACACCCAACAATTGAAATCTCCCTTTGACTTAGATTTATTGTTGACTCTCTGAAAACCATTATTCCTCTCAATAGATATTCCTCTATTATAACAACCACTTATCACTACCAAAGTACTCTCATTTCTTAATGATTCACTATTATAGACTTTAATATTATACTTGAAATTATATTTCCTTTGGACTTATTTTAGTTCTCCTTGTAGAACCCTTCTAATTCATAAACATAATGAGTCCTACATGTCATTTGTTCTTCTTATTTTGCTGGCACTTGAATGTAGAATGTCATAGCACAAATTGTTTTATTTGAGGTGAGTTACCCAACCAGTGATTGATAAAAGTAGCCAAATAAATTGGTTGAAATCATGAATATGGTTTAGATCTATAAGGCCCTGGAAAATTTTACAAATGTAAATTTTTGTTATTGTAAAGTTTTGCTAATTTTGCCGGGTCGATAGG
>JAYJMB010052841.1:0-24322 GCA_036873735.1 Pouteria campechiana
GAGAGAGAGAGAGAGAGAGAGAGAGAGAGAGAGAGAGATGCAAAGATAGAAATAAAAAAGTGGAAATGCATTGCTCGTTTGAATAATAAATAGATGCCATATTTACTAATCTCACTTATTATATTAATTTTATTTTTTTTACCATTATTTCATATTGAGAAATGATCTCCTATAAATGTTTTCTTTATGCATAATCATGCTAGACATCATTTATTATTTATCAGGATACAAAAAAATATTTTAATTAAAAACCTAAGTGGGCCAAAAATGAGAAGAAGAGTTTAGCATGTTCATTCCCAAATGAGATGACCTTTGTCCCCTATTTAAATCTTGAATTGAAATAATTTAATCTTGACTAAATGATTGATGTCAAATTTGATGGATTGCTTGTATTTAACCTTTGCAGGCCCCCAAACAAATCATTTGCATGGAAATAAAAAGAAAAATGTTGGTCGTGAATTAGGATTCTTTTATATTTGACTTTATCTTTACTTATTTTTTAGGTAAATAGCATATGATTTTTGAGTCTCTTTGTCACATTTGTCGCCTATTCTTTTTGGGGCAACGGGCTGGAACGGCAGACATGCATAGGTGTCTATGAAAAAAGACCATAAAGCTAGATAGATTTTGGTAGTTAGAGACCAGAAATGAGTCAATGACACTAGTATAGCTGGATAAATTCTAAATTATCTCCGCAAATTGTACATAATTCCCAAAATTCCCAACATGCCAAATTATTCCCACATTAATCTTTTTTATTTTTTCTTATAAAATTTTAATTCTTGTTTAACTAAAATATAACTAACTAAATAAAGATAAGATGGCCATTTAAACGAAAAAAGATAAAATAAAATTATAAATACATAATTACTTTTTACTAATTTTAAAAATTATCTATTTTTTTAGTTTCCTAAATTTATTCGCTACACTAACTTTTGCTAAGTTATTTATTTCAATTTATCTAAATATCTTAATTATATTGTATCAAACAAAACTTTAAACATGTAACATAAGGCTTGCAAAGTTAATTCAATCTTCGTTATTCCAATACTGTAATTTCGATTGCATCAAAATCAACTTAATAATTTTAAAAGTCATTGAATTCATCGCTGTCAATTTCAGCTGCTTATCCAATAAGCGACAGCCAAGTCAACGTGGGCGTTGGCCGTAAATGGCCAATAAAAAACATCTATACCATCCAACCTGAAAGTCACGCAAACCTGTGAAAAGTGTACATGGATGGGGATTAAAAAAGAAAAGAAAGCAGTCCACGTGGCACGTGATGGAGAATGATCAGCGGCCGAGATCACCCACACGTGTCCCATCTCCTTCCATAGCCGAAACCATCCGCAACCAACTGCCAGTCAAGAAGCTCAAACGACCTTGCCTTCCGACGAAACAGACGACCGGTAGGCGGGTGGATAATTCCGGATGCCCTAATTGGTAAATTACCCTAAAGACGAAACCTCAGAAATCTCGAACACTCTTTAACTCCCAACTCCCAAAAACCCTAGTTCTAAAATGGCATCATCGGATCCAAACCCTAACGCAAACCCCGATTCCAGTCCTGAAGCTGTTGAAGAAGAATTAGAGAGATTTGGATCTCTCTTCGTAGAAGATCCTCAAACTAGTGATGCTAACGGAACTCTGGATCCAAATTACGGACGCCAGATCAAAGAAGAGGTTGCGGATGGATCGATCCCAGCCGTCGGAGTGGAAGAGGTATTGGAGTCTTCTTCTCGGATGGCCTGGAGGCAGAATTCTGAGCACGAGGTGGAGCCGGCGCTGTCAAGCCCTAGCAGTAGTGGGTATGCAGGTGAGAGGGGCAGTAGCAGCAGTGCGTCGAGTGTTGGCGGGATCGAAGAGGCTGGTGATGGCGGGACTGTGGGACGTGATTCAGTCGAGGATGTGGGCTCGACGTCTTGGGTGCCGGGGAAACGGCATTTGGATGAGGTGAGAGATGGTTGCTTGTGCTAATCAGTTTTTCTTAATGAAAATCGGTCCACATACTCAAAATTTTGAATGTTTCTTGGATATAGAGCGCCACGGAATGATTTGTTGCTTCAATTTTACGTTTTCTGTTCTTCTGGTAAATAATCGTAGTATTGAATCATTACTCGCAATGGAAAAATATCCGTGCAGATGTTTCCACCAAAAACTGTGATGAAAATGTTTTCTTTGGGCCCACATTAATGCATGGAGATCTCGCTGTACCTATAAGAATTGGTTTTATCCGTCCGGTCAAGACCCCCGCAAACCTTGGTCCAAACAAGCTCCTCAGCTATTTCCTATGCCAATTCTTTGCTTGAGGCTGCATCCAGAGTGGCATTTGGGGTTTTTGATGAGTGGGTGGTGCCGAGTTTAATAGTTGAAGTCGATGGTGGCCAACAATCACATTGCCAAACAAAACACTTTCACCAGCATTTCCAATGGGAGATTTTCGTTAAATATTTTTTTGCGATATGATTTGGTGGAAGTTTTTTTATGGAACTATGGTAGAAATGTTTTTGATGCCAGTCCCAACTATGACGTGTGGATAGCTTTTGCTCTAACCATTAGAGAAACCTCATGGCACGGTTCCAGAACTTGGCCCATTTTAGACTTGAGTAAGATGTGCAATGATCAGTGGTTTAAGATGGGACGCTCACCTTTACTTGAAATGGGGCTTACAGCATCATGTACATCCCATCTATTTCATGCTAATGTACATTGGTGCTCAACATGTCCAATTCATGGTTTTTGACATCATATACAGAGCATGGTGGGTTCCATTTCAAGTAATATGCAGTTAAGGGTAGATGTCCACTCCATTTGGCTCTAGATTAAAACCGAAAACTTTTCTTATTCTATTAGAAGGTGCATAATATGGTTGATGACAAATGCAAAACAACAGGCAGATGCTAATGTTTAAACTCACTAGTGTCGACCAATGGCTTTACATTCTGTGTCTATACACACACACACACACACACATATATATATATATAAAGTAAAAAAATAAATAAAAGACTAGTCTACTTTGTTCATACAAAATTCTAATTGTTATTTTGACAAATGTTTCTGGTTTTCCGACATGAAATTATTCTTAATGGATCCTCTGGTAATTCACATTAATTTCTTTTCCAGCTACATGATCAATTCAGCTTCATCTGTAACTTAAGATCCATACTTCCTTTAATGACTATTTCCCCATGAATGAAGTGCAGGATGATGCTTCAATTTCATGGAGGAAAAGAAAGAAACACTTTTTTGCACTTAGCCACTCAGGGAAGCCTATATATTCGAGGTCTGTCTCAGCTGCTGATAGTTAGAATGATGAAGATTAATTGTTCTTATTTTTGTCATAAAATGCTATCATTTCAGCTATAACATCTCTGATGCACCTACAGATATGGAGATGAACACAAGCTAGCAGGATTTTCAGCAACCTTGCAAGCCATTATCTCCTTTGTGCAGAATGGGTACACACACACACAAAAAAAAAGAAAACTATGTTTTATTTATTTAAATTAAATAGTCTTGTTGAAGGTCTGATGAAGAAGAGTTTAATTGATAATCTTCATTGACCTTGTTTCAGTGGAGATCTTGTCAAATTTGTGAGGGCAGGGAAACATCAGGTACTTAAATACTATTTTATTCTTTGTTACATGTTTGGATCTCTGGATTACACTTAATGACTCTGTATTGTTGTTTTATTACTGATTATATGAATATAGCTGTCCTTAAATATTTGTGAATAGAATATTATCTGGAAACTAGTGAGATGTATCTATGCCTCAAATGGGTGACTTGAACACATATAACGGTAAACATCTATGCACAGGGTAGGTTTTCTGTGAGATTCATGTCAAGAAGAAACTCTAATTCACTTATTGCAGAACTGCACTGGTACTTGCTATAAGTACCAATTTGTAATGGTAACCCCTTCAAGTGGCTTTGCACTTGCACTAGCTTCTAATCCTAGGTACTCAAACTTGTGCAACATAAATTTATCCTGTCTTTGATTTATTGTATGTTCTTTTTTTAATCATTCATTGATTTTGTGGATGTTGTTGAGATCTTCACCATTGTTGTCATCACCCAAGCCTCATCCCTACTTACTAGGTCAGCAGCATGAATCCTATTATCCTAGCCATGGACCACATCCTTAGTTAACTGGTTCCTCAAGTTATTCCTTGCTACATCCTTCCATGTCCTTCTTTGTTTGAGATCATGTTTATTGTCCATGGGAACATAGCTGTTGAACTAATACTTGCGATCTGTTTGAAAAAAGTGGACTGATTGTATGATGCTTTTGGCAGATTTGTTCCTTTTGAAGTTGGTGGTTCCTCTACTCCAATCGTTGTTTGTGTGTTCATTAAAATCATGCCTTAGCTGCCAAATCATATTGCATGAATAAAATGATAAGGACAATTGAGCTTTCTGCCTGCAGTTCTTCTCCTGTGGATGTTAAAACATTCTGGGATCACATGGCACAGAAGTACCACACAGTTGCTAAGCCTGCTCTCCCTTTGATCTTAGAAGAGTCAATTTTCTGATCCAGCAATGGCTGTGCTGCTTCCACTAACAGTTAACTTTGCAGAGGGTCTTCTAGAACAAATTGGTGTCGGTGATTTTAATATTATAGAATTTAGCGTTTTTGCAGATTGGATATGCGTTTACAACTTCTATTTTGAGGTTGCTTGTGGCTTGAGGGCACTCATCTCATTCCATAAATTGGGGAAGCATTAGAGACTGGAGAGACCATCCATGGAAGGGGAAGCTAACAACTAAGGATACAACTTCGGTTTGGTTGGTGCCAACCCAACCGTTCCCCCTGAAATGTGTCCTAATCCTATTTGTAGACCCCAACCCAACTCCTAGTAATTCAGATCAAGTTGAGGCTAACTTTAGGCTAACAATCAAAGTTGACTTTTTGGATTAATTTGGGTGATAACTTTGGTTAACTTTGGCCATAGATTTCAACTTTTGGCTAACAATGCAGTAGGTATTTTATATTTGAGTCAAATTTGGGTTACGGACTACTCATTATCATTTGTAGACCATTAGGAGAGAAATGAGGAATATGGAGAAGGAGAAAGTGAAAGAAGGGAATGAATGCATCAGGGAAAGGTAAAGAAGATGAAGTGGCAGTGTTGTGGCACAAGATATCAATTGCTAAGGGTGTTCCAGAAACAAACAAAGGTGGAGTTACACAGCAGAGGTATCAAGATGAAGCCGAGAGTGGGAGATAAGGAGTCAAAGTTAAGTGAATGAGATGAGGGATTATCACTTTCAAGTGGAAGGGAGGTTGGGTTGTAACATTTTCATTCTCTTTCTCTCTCTGCCAAGTTGAGGGATCATTGTAGCATTTGTTCAATTAGTTAGATAGAGGTACTTAACAATGATTTGTTGGCGTTGAGTTCAATCCTCAGTAATGTAAATCTTTCAAATTCTTATGAATAGTTGAATTCAGGGTCGGATTGATTGCTCTTCTGTCCCTAACCAGTTGTAGAGATGGGTTGTGCTGAAACCGAAACCACCACCTTGCTTAGAGTTTTTTTTTTTTTTAAAAAAAAAAAGGAAAGAAGAAACTCTAACCTATGTTTTAGGAAGCTAGCAGTTTTGCTGAAGGGTCAAATTCTCATGTTCTTGGTATACCTTTTTTTCCCTCTTTGATGAGTGAGCATTACTAGAAGGGCACTAGTAGAGCCCTCAAAAGCAGAACAAATACTGCAGGAGCCAAATCAATAGAACTTACCAGGAAAGCAACAAAAGAAACAGCAATTTGTCATAAATGAAACCATGCCCCCTTGTTCCAGAATAATTTCAGTTTCTTGTAGTTTATCCCTTTTTTTTCTTTTTTAATTCAGTTAAAATAGGCTAAATAAATGTTTATGTCTCTTTTCTTTTTTCTATACACATGCCTTTATATGTATCTTCTGTTTTGGCTTGAAATTGTTTTTCAGGTGATTTTCCTTGTGAAGGGTCCAATTTATTTAGTCTGCATAAGCTGTACTGAAGAGCCATATGAAGCACTGAGGGGGCAATTAGAGCTAATATATGGTCAGGTAGTTTCCTTGTCTTCTTTTGGTGCCTTCGTTGATAATATATTACTAAGAAACTTTAGCATTTGGATTGGCCTTTTGTCATGCTTTAAATTATCCTTGTTCTCTGCCTTTGGTTTCATTATTGTTACAGATGATACTTATTTTGACAAAGTCAGTAAATAGATGCTTTGAGAAGAATCCAAAGTTTGACATGACACCCTTGCTTGGAGGAACAGATGTTGTCTTTTCTTCTCTCATTCATGCCTTCAGCTGGTTTGTTTATTTCCACCATTTCAAATTACTGTCTTACAGGCGACCTTGCCCTTAATTTATTTCATTAGTTGTGTTCATCCACTTCTTTAAACTGAGCATGGTTTTTTCATTTCAATATTGCTGAGGCAAAAACTTTGAGACATTTTTTCGACATTTTTTTTTTGGAAAAGAAAACAAAAAGAAGTAAAATTCAGATGCTTGTTGAAACTTAAAACTTGATAGAGAAGGATATCATATTAAATTATATAGGTTTCCGATACAATTATTGACCATAGAATATATCTTGAGAGTGATTCTATTTTCATATGTGGATATTGTAGTTAAGCTTGCTTGTATAATTTGTTTCAGGAATCCTGCTACATTTCTTCATGCGTATACATGCCTTCGTCTTGCTTACCCAACAAGGCAAGCTGCGGGAGCAATATTGCAAGATGTTGCTGATTCAGGGGTCCTTTTTGCAATATTGATGTGTAAACATAAGGTTTGTCTATCTCTGCCACAGTTAATGAGATTGTACTTCATTAGCAAATAGTGCTAGATCAGTACATCTTACACCAGAAGGATAAAAGGCATTTCTCCAACTATTTGATAATTTTAAAACATTTTTCCTGGCCAAACATTACCAAAAATAATTCTGTTCCCTTCCAATGTGGTGAATCTACCGTCCTCGAAGGCATATATAGGAGGGTCCTGCTTTTTTGAATCATGTTTAGAACAATATTAGATATTTAATGAGAATCATGTTCCCCAGATTCTCATTCGACAGTTAGTGTCTAGATGTCAAATAACAAATGGTGAGTTGATTTCAGTTGCATGAGTGAAGTGGTAATAAATTTGGCAGTTGTGGCATGTTTGTTTTCAAATGTAAATAAGTGCAAATAGGTATAAGTGTGAGTGAGACTCTGAATCACAATTCAAAGCTGGAGCAACATCTGTTGAGAACAATCTTGTAAACTAACTTGATTTGTAGCAGTACTGCCTCAGGTTTAGGGAATATGAATGGGGTAGAAAACAAGATAGACAAAACCAGCATTGCTTCAAACTTGCTGTCACATATTGCGCTCACAGCCCAGGTCAATTTTGTCTGATGATGGACATCACAGTCAGTGTTACCTTGAAACTGAAGACAGCTGTTGAAGAGCCTGGCATGAAAAGGTCAAAAATCTCGGCAGAGGAGCATATACATTCAAAATAAACAATGTCATATATGCAATAAATAAATTGACCAATGACATACCATGGTGAAATCATGGTAACAAGGGAAATGAGAAGAGAACATCAACAGAACTCCCATAGAATCTGAGTACTAGCAATAGTGAGAAATTAATGATCAACTGGCCAAGCCATCTTGTGATTCCATTCATCATTTTATTGTTGAAGGGATATTAAAAGTGCTCTCTCTCACTCTCAATTCATGGGTGCTAGTTGGAGTCTTTTAGAATAAATTGGCAGATTGCTAATTGAAGGAATATTTACTTTTAATGGAATGACTTTTAAATGAAGGTCCTTTTCTAATAAATCACATGTAACAAACACCTCACATTATTTGGCATATTGTTTGTACATCACAAGGCATATATGGTAGCAGATGTAATAAATCTACCATAGTCGCTTGAAACAGCCCAAGAGAGGTAGTCATCAACCTCATCTGAAGTGTAGAGGAAAGGATGGCAGTATGTTTCTTTTTGGACAACACTTTGTTATTTCCACCTTATTATGGATTCATATCATCTATTCATAGGGAGGCCTTCTTCATCATGTGATTGGAAGTCTGACCACATCAAATACTTTGATGTCAATTTTGTGTTTCATATTTCAATTCTCAATATTATCACATCATAATTTTTATTTAAGATGATATCGCTAGACAATGCTAAAGCTTGTTGTTGCAGGTTATCAGTCTTGTAGGAGCACAGAAGGCATCTCTTCATCCTGATGATATGCTTCTCCTTGCCAACTTTGTATTGTCTTCTGAATCATTTAGGCAAGGGCAATTTTTTTTTTCTTTTTTTAATGCAATGGTCAATTTTTTTTATTATCTATTTTGAATTTTTTAACAGCTTATCTTGATCATATGCTTTTGATCAACCTTCTTAAAAATTTTGGAAGGCCCTGGAGTTCCCTTATTTGATATGCAAAATGTATGGAATTCCAAAATAGCTAAATTGGTACCTTTTTGATGTGCCTAATTGCATTACTTTACAAAATTTCCACGTCTACTCATCCCTTCTTTCTGTTCGTTCCATCCAACTAGCTAGACTGTTCAAGTTCAGTGTTAAACTCTTGTAGGCAACTACCAGTGGGAAAAAAAAAGAAGAAAGAGTGAGTGGAAGAAAGGAAGAGCCCGTGGTTGACCAACTTCATAGCCAAAGGATAGTAGTGTCTTCTTTCAGGTTTGCTGCAAGTTAGTTGCCTTTAGGGTGTGTTTGGATACTGGTAGAAGATAGGGAATGTGAAAAAGAAAATGTAAATGAAATACTAGGCGTTGTCCGCAAAATAAGTGATGTCAGTCATAAAGTAAATAAAAATAAAATAGATAACTTTTATGATAGAAAGGTGGGGGATGATGATTAGAAGTAAAGGAATGGTAAGATTATTCATGGAAGGTAAATGTCACATCAAAAGAAAAGGGGAGGCTTTTAACATGTGTATCCAAAGACCCAAGGTTTATGAAACTTTTGTCATAATTTGCTCAATGTTAATTTCCTACTTACAAACTCTTGTTCCTAAGCTGATCAAAACATTGCATGAATAACCTCAATATCAATCAACAATTTGATATTGAGAAAGCTATTTGACCATACCTTATCTTTAGTTATTGGAGAGCTGGTTGTGTATTGTAAGCTTTTGATGGTGTTTATACGGTTTTCTCTTTGTTTATGCAGGACATCTGAATCTTTCTCACCAATTTGCTTGCCGAGATATAATCCTATGGCATTTTTATATGCTTATGTCCATTTTCTTGATGTGAGTGGAATTTGCATTTATGTAGTATCAAATGGGGTTCTGTCTGCAAATTCATTTTGTTCTGGCATGCGGTTAAGTTATGATCATAAGGTTCTCTACAATTTATGAGCATGGTTTTGAATTATCAGGGCCTGTATCGGCTCCCTTAAAAACCAACACGATATATTCTTATCTTATCGGTATTAGACTATATAAGCCTGTATCAGATTTTTTTTTAAAGCAAAAAAATTCTGAAAAAAAATCCAAAAAATTGAAAAATGAAAGAATATATAATTCTTTTGTATTTAGCAAATATAAATAATGGTGTATCGGTCCATTATTTATAAGGTGGTTGTTTATGACTTTACCTGTCAAATCATCAACCAGATCTGGTTCAATTTGGTTCCTCCCTTCAAATCAAAAGTAAATATATATTTTCAATGCATTTGAATGCATAAAAATACCTGTTTTGAGATTCCCCCAAAAAACCCAACATAAACTTGGATTTTCACTTTCACTCCTAATCCGCAACTTTTTTTTTAATTTGAATCTTGCATTGGCATCGAAACAACCTTTTCTTTCTTCCACTTAAGTCAAACATTTAAGAAAAAGAGGATTCAAGTGTTGAAAATCTCAAACTTCAGGTTATCCAAAATTTGTATGAAACCTTTTAATCTTTCAAACTAGTTGAAAAGGAGGTTTTGATTCAAGAAAATGGCTATAGGGGAGTCAGATATGGCATAATGATGTTAGAAAATTTTTTCTCAAACATGCAAATATAGTTTCTGCTGAAAACAGCGCTCTCTCGTTGCCAGAAACAGAATTACGCAAGAGGTTGGGCTGATACATCCTATACGGGCCCATATCGGCCGATACAGCCCATTTTTTCTTGCAACAGCTGATACACCCTTGTATAGTGTATAGGTATAGTCCGATACGGATACGATATGGCCATATAAGCCGCATCGTGACTGTTTTTCAAAACCATGTTTATGAGTGCATCAAAACTCAAGAAGTTTAAACTTTGGCTCAGTGGCAGGTTTTTTGTTGTTCTTGGGTCTGAGTAACAGGCAACATTTTTACCTTCTTTTCTGCAGGTTGATACATACCTGATGTTGCTTACTACTAGTTCAGACGCCTTCCATCATCTTAAGGACTGCAGGTAAGCAATGGCTTTAGCATATGATTGATGATTATTGGACTTGATGGATTAATAGCATTAAAAAAGTTCAGGTCCATGGTGTACTTCAGCAGACCAGATTTGGAGGTCCAGTAATCTAGTCTTAAATTTAAACTGTGTTATGTGCTTTTTGTATTGACTTATCTCATGTATGTAGAGTAAATTGCTTCTCGTATGCTATAGTCAATTGCTGTTTCTTTGTTTTTTCCTGTTCTTGTCTGAAGAAGGTTACTTCCCACAGGATTCGCATTGAAACAGTCCTTTTGAAGTCAAATGTCCTCAGTGAAGTTCAGAGATCCATGCTAGATGCTGGGATGCATGTTGAAGATCTACTTGTTGATCCTTCTTTTCGTTCTGGATCTTCGTTGCCTCATTCGGGGCAAGACAGACTTGTACCTACTTCTCCAGAGAGACTAATACAAGCATATACACCCATTGGTGGCCCTGCTGGACTCTGGCACTTTATATATCGAAGTATATATCTGGACCAGTACGTGTCATCAGAATTCTCATCACCCATAAATAGTATGCACCACCAAAAAAGGTAATGCATTCATTCAGGACTATTTTATTAAGAAGTGACACTTTTCTTAATTTATAGATGTGGTCTTCTTAAGAATGAGACAAAATGGATAATTTCCAACCTGACATGATAAAGAGATTTTGCTTGCAGGCTATATAGAGCTTATCAAAAGCTGTATGCTTCTATGCATGAAAGAGGGACTGCACCACACAAAACACAATTTAGAAGAGATGAAAATTACGGTATGAAATTCATATTGCCATGTAAAGGGAGATCAACCTAATGATTGCACGAGAAAGCACAATATGATGATGTTTCCTGCACTTTTGTTGAAGGCATGGTTCCTGTCAAAAACTCAGCTGGATTTCCATAGGGGCTAATTGACCCAAAATCTTTGTTCATTTCTCTACTGGGTCTGATATTTCACAAATTATTTAATGTTTCACTTCAAGTGCTTTGATGTGGGTTTCTTGTTTATAGATCCTACTATTTCATCCTTCTGTTTTTAGTTTCAAACAAAATTTCATGCTTGAGATTCCATGTGTATGCATGAATATTATGCATGGCATGACTTTTTATTTTCAATTTGATTTTTTACTTACCTGTTGAAAAAAGCAAAGAATTTAGATGAGCTGATCTCCTTAGTAAGGATTCTGGTTGAAATTTAAATAAATAATTTACATCTGTAGGGGTGCAATCATGGCCCTCTATAAAGTATGTGTTTTAATGAGTTACAGCTCATGTTTAGTTGTCAAAAGACAACAAGAAACACAGTTTCCAGCATTCTATTCTACACATGAACATTGGACACTTATGAAATAGCAAAGGAGTTTTTTTTATTTGGAGACACAAGTATCCCACCTTATCCCCTCCCAGGTGTGATAATCCTGAATCCAACCATATTCAATTATACATGTCTCATGACTTTAACTGGATTATGGATTATTGTCATCATTATCAGAGACCTGAAAAGGCCACATGAATGAACATGTACAGCTCAGCAGCCAGTAATTGATCCTTGCTGTGGGTCAAGCAAATATGCTAGTTAATCCATGCCCAATATAAATTTTGATTCTTTATAATCAGATATTGCTACTGTGTCTGTTACTGTTTCTGTGGTCTAATCATTCTTTCAATATTTTAAGAACTATGACCTGCTTATGTTGTCTGTATTGAGCTGGAAGTACATGAACACCAGAGCACAATGAAATAATTTTTTTAACAACCATATAACTTTGCTTTATACTTTTCTTTTTATCTAGTTGGTAGATTTGCAAGGTTGGATAATAATACTGTTTTAGAGGTGTGAACCATGGGCACAATTGTGTTCATTGGATGAAAACATATGATGGCATGCCATCTAAGTTTTTCTACCTTGCATTCTTCTCTGTTGTCTGTTCCACTACTCTCAGATTGATTCTTCATGTTCTTATTCTTGCATCAGTCTCTCCTGTTATCTAACCCAATAATTTGTCTCGTATCAGTTCTATTATGCTGGATAACTCAAGATTTTGAACTCTATGCAGCCTTTGATCCACTTGCAGACAAGGTTTTATACTTACTGATACTTAAATGTCTTCTTTAACTATATCCCCTTCCTTTCTTCTTGTATAAAACACATCATATGCATGGAAGTATAATGCTAAAATTTCTTATCCTGTGAGGCTCAATATAGTTTACGAGGATATGCTGCCAGTCCAATTGAGTTACTAGCGAGGACCCAGAAATGCAAACTGGGGCATGGGTTTAATTGAATAAAATAAGTTGAAAATTGTCTACCAGTGCAGGGATCTTAATCAAATAGCTCACTAAGCATGGACTGACCATCTTTTGATCCGAAAACAGGGTATGACTTCTTGGCCAAGGAAGAGGCCTCTGGGGATGGGTTTACAAATAAAGAAAAAGAAAAACAAAAGAAGAAACAAGCATTACCTAAATATTTGTTTGAAGCCTCATGTTAGAATGACAGATTTCAAACCATTTCTAGTCCAAGTTGCAACATAAGGATTAAATAATCATAATTAGAAGGAAGTATAAATGATAAAGTGAACAACATATAACAATAATATGAGGAATGGTTGGTAGAAGTAGAACCACAATAAAAATGTATGGTGTGACACTATATACATAGAAATATGTGATGCAGCAAGCGAACTTTTGTTGGTTTAACAATTACAATTAGAGAACATAACAATGACATCAATCACAATTATGCTGGTCAAACACCCATTGAATGGTGTCAGAATAAAATTCTCTAAAGGAGCCAGCAAATAGAATGGAGGTTGAAACCCAACGCTGTCTCTGCACTTGTAAATGCTATGCAGGCATACACCAGTGGAGGGAGGTGCTTCAATGTGTATTTGTTTGTCACAAAATTGCTTCTGCAAAAGCTGGATGGTTTTTGACCCCTTCTTTAGGAACAAGCAACTGAAAATCATCTAAGAAACTAAATAAACTGCATCTCTTTGCATTTTATTTGCAGAGGAAACAGGGATTTCGTCAGCCTCTCCTGGCCATGATTTGAAAAATGAATACAAATAGTAGGGATCTAATTGTACTAAATTATCTTCAAGACCCCCACAGTTCTTCTATTGAAGTGTCCTAACTCCTAAGCACCTTGGATGACTGGTCCTCTGTTTACCTGACATGATAGGCAAACCAGGTCTCTAAGCACCAAAGCTTTGGCTTGAAGCAGGCCAATTGGACCCAAGAAGTTGTCTAGTCTCCTGTGTTGCAAAATGTCTCCAGTGCCTGCAGTGGCCTTTGCCTTTTGGAAACAACTGGACTTGGCTTTGAAGATCTGGGATGGGAAGCAATCCAATGAGAGTGGGAACAGGGGGTTTCATGGCTTTGGCAAATTCAATTCACAAATTGGCCAGTGATCAAAGAGTGGGTTGATTTTCATTGTTTGTTGTATTAATCCTATGGATTGCAAGGGTTTGGGAAAATAATTAGCAAAAAAGTATAAGTTTGACTTTGTTTTCAACAGATTTAAATCTTAGATTCCTTCATTGCCCTAGGATGCAAAATAACCGAAGGCAGATACTTCCCAAGATCAAATACATGGAGCTCTGCAATCTACACCAGACACATGAATATGGCAGACATACTGATTTAGGATTGAGAGGGATAATAAAGTTGGATTTAATGCATGGTTTAGATTTTATAGTAATTTTCTCTTTAAAATTTTATTAGGAACTTCATTTGCAACCGTTCAACTTAGGGTCTACTTGGGTTAGGGTTTTGAGATGTCTATATATAGTTTCTGTTTTCATTGTAGAGGTTGACACCTCATATTTTATTGAATGAATTCCTTTTTCTCCTATTTTAAGGTTTTTTCTGTCAATCCAGAGTAGATATTTTTCAGAGAATCAAGAGTTTTATAGTGATGGTGTTCACTTTTCCAAAGATCTAGCTATCGAATCTTTGATCCATTCCTTTTGACTGTGTCACATACTAATCAAAGTATTCCATTTTGTGGGGTATTCTGTTGCAATCAGCTTGTCTTGTTCATGACTTAGTAGCTTTGTGTGAGGAACCAATTAACTTCCTGAGAAAAAGAAGAAGAAAATTTGAATGGATTTTGCACACTGGTGCCTGTCCGATAAAAAGGCATTTTCTGGGCGAGATTATCTAGACAGTGAGACCCACCTGATGGAAGACATCTAACATGTCTTTTGGCATGTGATTTTTGTGGATGCTCAGGTCTCCACAAGTTGTTTCCAAAAATCTTTTTTAACTATCACCATGTCCTAGCTTTCCATCAGATTTGATGAGATCCTTTGTGATTAAAACGCAGGCATTGGCAATAAAGACTTGCAACCATGTGTGTCAATGGGTGCGAGATGTGGAAAACGAGATTTTCTTGCTAGGAGCAAGCCCCTTTTCTTGGTGAGCTCATCAAAGAGAATTTACTTCTCATGTACCTAGTACTCTTAGGTAATAACAAATTTCTTTATATTTATTTTTCACACACTGTATGTGATCATCTACTTGGATCACCTATCTTTGGTTGATCTGAGGACGCACAATAGCTGCAACTGTTGTTGCAGATGATGCTTATTTTGTCCTAGAGTTAAAGCATGCTATGCTATTCTCACAATTTTCTTTCCGTATTTTTCTCGTCTTTCCTTGTCTTTTCTTTCTTCTTCCTTCTTTCTTTTTGTTCTCCTGCCTTTTGTTTTCTTTCTTTTTTTTCTGTTATTTTCTGTAAGATGAGTCAAGACGTGAATATTTCATTGAATGAAAAAAGAAGAAATAACAATTAAGCTTTGTATTTTTGTGCTCTCTTTGATAAAAAAGAAGTGCATGGCTTGCGAATTCCTTGCGTCGGCTTGATTTTGAATTTATGCAGTTCAGTCTAGTGTTAAACTTTCTCTTGCGTGCCATAGACTAGCTCTTCTTAGGTGATGGAGAGGCATTACATACACAAGTTGCAAATCGTTGATGTGAATGTTCCGTTCTCACAGGAACTTCAGACATTGTGCAGTTGGTCAAGGATTATTTGTCAAAGCATATTTAACCCGATTTTGCATCTTTTTTTTTATTAATAAACAAACCGATTCACCTGTTGAAAGTTGAAACAAATCGGTATTGCCCATTAAGTCCTAGCACACATCTGATGCAAAATCGGGTTAAATATGATTTGAATCCCTGAACCATAAAAAAAAAAAAAAAAAAGAAACCTGCAAACTACAAATGTTAACCAAGTGAACTAAATTGTAATTTATGGTTTTTATTTGAGCCTTAAACAAGCAATCAAAAATAGGTGCATTTAATGAGTTGAGCTCGCAAGTAGATTTTGCCTGCATGTGGATGGCGTGAGCATGCGAAGGGTGTCATTGGCCTTTTAGATCAGCAAGTTCTCTTTCAATTGCGTGTACCCAAATGAAGCATGGGCAAATTTTGGATCTTCTAATCATGGCGGAGCGCAGCTGCGCAAGGTAGAAACTAAACTGAGACAGGGCAAGGTGTTGGGAAAACGCACGCGGGGCTTGGTAAAAGACCCGAGCCTGGACTTTGGCGCTTTCTAGAGCTTTGTCTCATAAAGGCAAATCGACATGTCAAAATTGTTGGGATAAGGATCAGTGAAAAGGACGAGAAATATTGAATGATATTAGATATTGGATTTAATGATCTTTAATGCATATCATTTAATGTGAAATACGATGAACTCCTTTGACTGAATAGCTCCTCAGCATTCTTCAAAAAGAAACTCCCAGCAGCAAATGAAAATAATTGCTAAGCGCAAGCATCGATCAGCTGCCGTGCCATGTATCTGGAGGCTAGAAATTGCTCGAGAACAACAACCGCTAAGTACCATACAGGATCTGCTTCTCATCTTCATCTTAATTAAGGGCTTGAAAAATGGTTAGATCACCGATTGAGATAAACTAAAAATTTTCACTAAAGACCATCACCTCCAAACACTTAATTTATTTCCAACAGCAAGATGGACCGGTGGTGGCCGATAGGAGAATCCTAGATTTCTCGACACCAGAGCCGGGTAAATCAGTTCAACTGTTCCGTCCAAGCATCTTCACAACTTGGACTTACTGCTACAGGGGGCTGAGAGCAGTCAAGGTTGCTGTTTAGATCATCTACACAACACTTGATCTGCAGAGTGGACAGTTGGAACGGATCTGGAACCAGGTATCCACACAGGAAATATGGAAGACATGGCCACATATGGGCAGCTGCCTCAGCCATTCACCATCTTCGAATTCCCCCAAACAAACTGCACAATCACAGTCAATCCAGCCGGCCTCAACGTCCTTCATCTTCCTGAGCTGAACTGCAGGGAGGGCATGTACAACAGCAGGTGACAAGCCTTGCGTTTGGAGCTGTGGTGGTTGATCTTCTAGATTCATGCCTTCGTTTGGGAGTTGCCTATCAGCAGGGCCACCGAGAAGACACAATCTCCCTTTGATGAAATTGTACCAGCGTAGGAGAAGGAAGAATGTGCAAATAGCAGCAATCAACAAGATTATAATCTTGTACCAGCAGGGCTCTTGACGATTCATATTCGGTGGAAACTTAAGGAATACAGCGCTCTAATTGGAGCCGTCCTCTTCCCCATATAAATTGAAATGGTTTGCAAGGTATTCCCTCCTCGGGTAAAAGACAATGAAAGACTAGATTATGGTGATGAGAACGATGGAGAGATGGAGACAGGAACACTAGGCTGGTGATAATTCTAAGGATTAAGAACTAAGCAGATGTGTTATTTTGAAATGTGCAATTCCCCATGCAAAGGTGGCCCATGTTTAAGTTCCGAGAACGTTTATCTGATCGACCCCAAGACGGAGAAGAAGTGCTCCTGGTCATCTGACTCTGACCCGTTCTCTCTTGAAAGCTCTCTGTTGCTGCATAGGAAGCTCCGAAATCAAAGATAGGCTTCATTTATGATTTCCATATGAAGCTTCAAACAAGTACTCTCCTTAAAATGCTCAAAACACACGCTAATAACTTTGTAAATCTCATTTGTTTGTACATGTCTTCTATCACCAGTGACAAAGATATGAACCTTGCTCCTGATCTCAACCCAACTACAGCCTGGGACCCTCTTCATAGCCTTCTCCTTCATTTCCTTCCTGATCATCGACACACCCTGCCATCTACCAGCAGTTGAATAGGCATTTGAAAGCAGAACATAGGACGACACATCCCCAGGATCTAGAGCAAGGATCTTCTTGGCTGCTACGTCCGCCAGTTCCGCATTTGAATGGATCTGGCACCCGTTGAGTAATGCCTTCCAAAACCCAATCCCGGGATCAAATGGGAGGTTGCTAATAAACCCCTTGGCTTCGTCAAAACGTCCAGAGCGGGATAGCAGATCAACCATGCAAGCATAGTGCTCGGCGCTTAATTCACCAGGCTGTTCTTTCCTTGCTTTATCAAAATAGGAGCATCCTTCTTCGACAAGGCCTGCATGGTTGCAAGCAAACAGCACACAAAGCAGTGTAACCCTGTTCGGCCGTAGATCAGAGCAACTCATCTGTTGAAATAAATCCAATGCCTGCTTTGCTCGACCATTCTGTGCATATCCCCCAATCAATGCATTCCAAGAAACAACATTTCTTCCAGGTAGCCTATCAAATGCAAGCCAGCTATCGGCCATGCTCCCACATTTGGCATAAAAGCTGATCAGAGAATTCCCAACAAACACATCATGCTTGACTGATGACTTGATGGCATAAGCATGGAAGCTCTTGCCCATTCCAAGAGCCGCTATGTTGGCAGCAGCACTAAATACGCAAGGGAATGTTGATTCATTAGGCCTCACCCCTTCCCTACACATCTCAACAAAAAGATTCACAGACTCCTCATTGCAGCCCGCTTGGCTGAATCCTCCAATCGTCGCATTCCAGGAGACAACATTGCGCTCTGGCATATTTTTGAAGAGCGATGCAGCCTCATTGAACCTCTGATTCTTCAAGTACCCACAAATTAAAATGGTGTAGGAGACGACATTTGGGTTGTGGGTGTCTTCGAATGCTCCTTGAGCCTCCTCTAGAGCACCCAATTTGGTGTAATGATCGAGAATCGAACTTCCTACAAAGACGTTTGATTGAAGGCCCATCTTCGTTGCGCAAGCGTGGAGCTGTTTGCCAGCACCATGGTCACCATGAGAGGTGCATGCATGAACCGCAGTGCTGATGGTGAATTGGTTGGGTCTAATTCCCAAGAAAAGCAAGCGTGAGAATAGACCGACAGCATTTTTAAGGTGATCGCTGCGAGCGAAGGTGCCGATGAGAGCAGTCGCTGAGACAATATCCCAGTCAGGCGTTTCGTCGAACAGTCGGCGAGCGTGTGAGAATGCCTTGGATTCGCAGTAGGAACGGATGAGTCGGGATTCTGCTACTGGGATGCCGGATTTGAGGAATAAGGCGTGGGATTTTTGCGTTTCAAGTAAGCAGAGAGAAGAAAGCAGAGCTTTCGAATTCGTAAAGAATCTGGGTGTGTAATAAGGAATGTTTGAGAAGACGGATTTCATGTGCTTGGGCTTTTTATCGGATTTCAGGCACTTTCGTATTATGCTTCTTGTAACAAGAAAGCACGAATATGGCCTATAGCTGACCACTTAACGATTTACAAAAGGTATGGATTTATCATCACTGTATGTTGCATGCTTTAGGGTACACTTTAGAAATCTTTTATGTTGGTATTTATAATCTGGAAAATTACATGCAAAAGAGGATGAAAAGCTGTCGATTGATGGAATTATGGTGACCAAATGTTGGTTTTGTGGTTTTATGAGGAACTAAAGCTGTGCAAAACCGCTCTCAATAAAAAAGGAGGATGATGCTAGATAAATCTGATAACAATGGCCATTTACATTCACATGAAGAATTGATGGACTTATAAGGGGAAGAGCAGCCATAGAAGAGAAGTCGAGTGGACAACCATGAGGCTCCATTTGGATGGTGTTAGCCATTTGTATTATATATATATATGTATATATATATATATATATATTGAGACTTATGTGACATCTTAACTATCATAATTGTCGGGACAGAAATAAAGAAGGGACAACAAGAGAAAATAAAATTAATAAGCTGAAACACAAATACCAAGCTTACAAAAAGTGCATTCTAATGTCAGTGTGGTTTAGGCAATTATGTATAGTACAATGTTGCTTGGAGATATTTTAGTTTGCCCTCACTTCTGAATGAAGATTCACAATAGTTTGAAGAGATTTTATAATAAAGGTAGTAGGGAATGTATTTTACATGCTAGAGATTGATGTATTCAACATTCTATTTATAGGATCTAGCTTTGCAAGATAATTCCATTTTAATTTTATGCCTCTTGTTTGTCTCCACCATGACATGCCCCTTTGATTTACTTAAATATATTCTACTTCTCAAGGAAGCTTTGACAATCCAAAACTGTGAGTATAGAATTTTTTTCTTTGCAAAATTATTACGAAAAATTTCAAACCTAATTCTATTAGCAAATTAATATTTTTATCACTTTGTTATTAATTACTTTATGTTTTTTAATTTTACATATTATTAATTTCTAGAAATAAATTTTGAAAAATCCCAATATTTTTTTCATCATTTTCCAAATTTGAATAACTCCATCAAATACAAAGAAATCTTATACATAATAAAGTTGTCTTTTTGATTTGAACCTTAGTAGAAGTATATAAGGATATACCTAGGTGTACAGTGGCCTAAACCTTGAACTATCGACCCTACATTTCACACATAAGATTTCAAATCTCATAAGTGTTCATCCTGACAATACGTTTTGGCTATGTATCAATATTCCAATTTTATGAGTACCTCAAAATAAACTCAGACACTCTGAAAACAGAAGCAACCACACTTCATATACTTATATAGGTATATCTATTTGGAGTATCTTATAACTAAATGCCTTAACACAATGGTTTTAGATCCATTAAGAGTGTAAAATAGTTAACTTTATTTTAAACGTTACAGGATGCAAACACTACTTGACGAATGCAAATAAATAAATGAATATAAATAATGCTTGCAAGTCTTTAAATAGCATACTTTACTCATTAAACTCTTTACTTGGCTACAAGACTAGAATTGACTTATTAGCACTTATATAATGGGTTTTAGTCCCATCCCTCTAGTTGTTTTTCAAATTGCATCTCTTGTAAGGCCTTTAGTAGGTGGGTCTACTAAATTCTAATTTGATCTAACAAAGTTAATACTTACTACTCCATCTTGGAATAACTGCCTTACATAGTTATGTCTTAAGGCAATATATCTAAGCTTATCATTATAAGATTTGTTGTGTGTTCTCAACAAAGTTGTTTTATCGTCACAATGCAAATAAATGAGAGGTACAAGCTTAGTACAAATTAGAATTTCAAGAAATAAATTTCTAAGTCATTCTGTCTTCTTTCTTACTACAACTAATGCAAGAAAGTATGATTCATAGTAGAGGGAGTAATGACGATTTGCTTTTTGGAATCCCATGAAATAGTAGCTCTCCTAAAGATAAAGATCCAAGCATTAGTAGACTTGAATTCTAATTTGTCCTATATCTAATTAGCATCACCATATCATTCCAACATGGTGGGTTCATCATTGAAATGCATTCCATAATTCATTATCTTTTTTAACTATGTTAATACTCTATACATTGTATTCACATGCATATACAATGGATTGTCAGTAAATTTGCTAAGTACTTCGACATGTAAGCAATATCTAATCTAGTGCAATACATGACATACATCAAACTACTAATCACTTTAGTATACTTATATTTTGCTATCAATTAATTATTATTTTTACATAACTTAATACTTGGATTAAAAGGAGTAGAAATTAAACTAGCATCAAAGTCATTGAATCTTTTGAGAATTTTCTCGATATAATGAGACTAAGTGAGAGAAAATACATTACCATTTCTTATGATCTTGATGCCTAAGATGACATCTGCTCTTTCCATATATTTTATATCAAAATTAACAAACAAAAATCTTTTTATTTATTCAATAACTTCAATGTCCGCATCAAAGATAAGCATATCATTCACATATAAGCATATAAGAATACCTCCATTAGAAAAAAAAAATTATTATATATACATTTGTCTAACTCGTTGAGTCTAAAACTATTTGAAATAACTATCTTCTCAAATTTTTCATGTCATTGCTTAAGAGTTTGTTTTAATTTATATAAGAATTTAATTAACTTACATACCTTATTTTCTTAACCAAGTATAATAAAACCTTCAAGTTATTCCATGTAAATTTCTTTAATTCTCCATTTAGAAAGCCAATTTTTATATCCATTTGATGGATTTTAAGATGATAAATTAATGTTAAAGCCATTAATAACCTAATAATTGATATTCGAGCTGGTAGGCATATGTGTTAAAGAAATCAATACATTTTTTTTGTTTAAACCCTTGAGCTATTGATCTAGCCTTCAATTTATCAATTGAATAATCTATTTTTACTTTTACTTTTTTGAATATTCACTTACAGCTTTAGATTCAGGTGGTAGATCCACTAATTTCCTTGTAGTGCTATTTTTCATTATTTGAATCAATTTTATCTAATATAGCCTCTTTCCAAAATATAGTATCTAAATATTTTATAACCTTTTCATAAGTAAATGGATTTCCCTTCATATAAAAACAATCATGTGTTTTTCATTTCTTTCTTCTCTAGATCCTTCTAGTGAAAAGAGATAGAAATTCAATTGAAATTCATAATTTGTATCACTCCTAAATCTCTTACTTTTCCTTAAATTTTCACTTTCTACTCCTATAGGTTGATCCATAGGTTGAGAATCTATTTCTTTAAATTGATTTAGTGGTTGAGAAGAAGTGCTATCATTTTGATTTAACTTAGGAATCTATTTGTAAGTATTCTCAAAAAAATATGTCTTTAGATCAATAATGATATTTTATTGAATATGACATTAAGTTCTACCACATAAAATTTACAAGCTTTACTTTCTATAGCATATCTTGTAAATATGTATTTTATTCCTCTATTACCTAATTTTGGTCTTTTAAGATTAGACAACTTAACTAAAGCTCTACAACCTCATACTTTAAAATATTTTAAATTACCTTATTTTTCTTTATTTTATAAGGAGTAATTTTTATTTTCTTATGAAAAATTCTATTAAAAATATGATATACCCTCTCACCCACTTTTATTTAAGCTAAATTTGTTAACATGATATTTATCATTTCCACTAAAGTTCTATTTTTTTATTCTACAATTTTGTAGTGAAATATAAGGGGTTGTTCCTTGATAAATTATGCCAACATTTTCATAAAAGTCATTAAAGTTATTTGATAAATATTCATCACCTTTATATGATTTAAGAGATTAAATAGTTATTCCCAATTGATTTTCTACCTCAGCTTTACAAGATTTTAATTTGTCTAAAGCTTTATATTTATTTCTTAACAGATATACATAAGTATATTTTCTATAATCATCAATGAAAGTTATAAGGTATCTTTTTCTATCTCTGGTTAAAGTATTTTCCATTCGTATATGTCTGAATGGATTAATTTTAATAATTTTGCATTTCTATCAAATATTTTAAAATGGTTTCTTAGTTATCTTGATTTACACACAAACTTTATATTTATTTGAGAATTTATTAGAACATTTAGGAAATTAAACCTAATTTCATCATAGTTTTCATACTTTTAAAATTCGCATAACCTAGTCTATTATGCCATAAAGAAAATTAGTCAACAATACAAGTCAAATAATTAACTTCATTATTTACATTCATTTTAAATATGTTATCTATAACATATCCTTTTCTGACAAATATGCCTTCTTTAGAAACAATGAATTGATCTGACTCAAATACCAACTTAAACTCATGTTTATTAAGAAGATTTGTTGAAATGAGATTTTTGTAAATTTCTAGCATATGAAGTTTGTTAGTGAGGGCGAGAGATTTATTAGATGTTAACTTCAAAATAATTGTTCCTAAGCCCACTACTTTTATAATAGATGAATTACCAATGAAAAAAATATTCTCAATTTTCTCATTTTTTTCATAGTTTTTTAAGTGACTTTTATCTTTACACACATACCCGGTGGTTTCATAATCAAATCACTAACTCTAGTCATCACACACAAAGAAAACCTCATAAATAATAGAAATAAAATTACTTTTAGCTATATGTGCTTCAAAACCTTTCTTATTACAAGGTCTTGAATGAGGAATATACCTCTTTTTAAGAAGTTTGTATTTTCTTTTCAATTGGCCCATTTTTTGTAATGAAAATAAGGTCCTTTATGCTTTTTAATTGAATTCTTATTGGTATTCAAGTTAAACCTTCTAGATGATTTATTATTGTTAACTGTAGCCTTTCTTAGCTTTTTACCATATCAAACTTGCTTTTCTTTCTTCTCTTAATCTAAAAGCTTTTTCAATTTTAAGAACAAACCAAGATCATCTAAAGTCATTTTTTCTTTCATTTGCTTCAAATTCTTAAGGTGGTTATTCTAGTTAAGAGATACTTTTGCAATAATAAAATACATTATAAGAAATTCATCCATGTTACTAGCCTTATTTTCTAACTAAATGATGATATACTAAGTCTCTCATGAACTTGGTCAAGGATTGATTTATCGTCAATTGTAGGATATTTCCAAAATTAACTTATAAGAATTTTTTTTTGCATTGACATCTTTAGTATTGAATTTATATTAAAATGCATTCTAAATTTCTTTAGCCATAGCTACATTATGTTAAATGTTCAAGAGGTTGTTTGAGAATGAGTCAATGATGTATCCTCCTCTACAGATGTAATTATCAAATTCTCATTTTATCCTCCTATGGCATTCTTATAAAGTCTTGTCCTCTCTTTCTTTGGGTAATAGAGTAGTGA